>PVJN01000350.1:149729-218097 GCA_004026805.1 Lasiurus borealis | reverse complement strand
TCGCGCTGTGACATTTGACTTAAGGCAAGCGATGCAAGGTAATTGTGGGCAGCAAGGCTGCCAAAGGGAGAAGCGATGTGATCAATAGGCTCCTTTTGTTGTTGGCAAACACTGTCAGGGGGATGATCAGCAGCGGAGCTCGGAGCCAGAGAGAGCTAATAAGATGAGTGGCACATTTCCCGCAGTATGCTCCGAGTGTCTGTGTGCTGCTCAGAGCGAGATCTGTAAACACGCGGAGGACAAAGGGAATGCAGCGTTATTGATGATACCCTCCTGATTTATGTTTATAGCATCTGTGGGTAATAACTCCATTTGTCAAAGGGACCCTCGTGAATACTAGTTTGGGTGGCGATCCAGCCGTGACCAGACCGCCCTCCTGTGTTTTGCGGGACGGTGGTTCCGTGGAGAGGCCTGTATCTCTGAAAAGGCGCGCTGGGTTGGGGAGAGTGTAGGTGTGGTGATCTGCGGAAGTGTGCAGAGGTTCGCAGCGTCACACTTCAGGGAGTCGGGGGTGGTGCTGTAGTTTTGAAATACAGTCTGGGTTTCCTGAAAGGGATTCTGAGTGGATTGTAAACACCTCCAAATTCCAAAGAAGGAAAAAGGCTTAATTTAACCCCGGCGTTTGTTTTGGAGGAAAGATGACAACAGAGCAGTCTTTTTTTATTTATTTAATATATTTTATTGATTTTTTACAGAGAGGAAGGGAGAGGGATAGAAAGTTAGAAACATCAATGAGAGACATTGATCAGCTGCCTCCTGCACGCCCCCTACTGGGGAGGTGCCCGCAACCAAGGTACATGCCCTTGACCAGAATCGAACCTGGGACCCTTCAGTCTGCAGGCCAATGCTCTATCCACTGAGCCAAACCGGTTTCGGCCAGAGCAGTCTTTAAACTTATTTCCTTTAAATAAGTGATCATTTTTCTCCTGTCTGCCATAGTACTGCTTGTTAAGCTGTTACAGACAATGTCTGGGATCTCAGGAAAGTATACTAGTACAGTACACTGTACAGAGTAAGAGTTCATAGGTCGTGGGAAGATTGAAATAAACCGTTTATACACTGCGAGTCCACCATAATATATCTATTCTGTTTGAGAATCTTTGTCAAATCAAGCAACCTTAGTTACTATACGAGAGGCCCGGTGCACAAATTCATGCACTGGGCTCCAATGGACAAGGCCGCAGCCCCAGCTGCTGTCCTGGTCCTTCCAGCAGCAACCCCAGAAGGGTGTGTGGTCTAATTAGCATATTATGCTTTTATTATTATAGATGTGGTTCAGAAAAGTCTGTTTTATTCTGTTTGAAAATTTCCTATCCATATCAGGAAGTAATAATCCTACAAGGTGTGCATAATCTTCATTCAAACTTTTTTTGTGTCTATATTCACATATACTTTCCCGAGGTGGCCCCCTCCACACTTGCCCTTGCCCCGTTCCGTGGTCCGTGGTTGTGAGAATAAACAGGCAGAGCATGCTGGAGGTGGGAGAGGTGAGAAAGAAGACAACAGTGTAGATCACGAAGGGGCATCTTAACGGTGACAACTAGAGGGAGCCAACATTCTCGGTGCACGAGCCTGCTGGGCACTTGCATGGGGATCTATTTACCTAAAGGACAGGTTGTCTTGCTTCCTCCTAAGTGCACCCACAGAGTGATTTTTACTAATCATATAACAAGAGGATGTTTATAAAAACTGCTAATATTTATGCATTTGACACTGACTAATTTTTTTAATATATTTTATTGATTTTTTTACAGAGAGGAAGGGAGAGGGATAGAAAGTCAGAAACATCGATGAGAGAGAGACATCGATCTGCCGCCTCCTGCACGCCCCACACTGGAGATGTGCCCGCAAGCAAGGTACATGCCCCCGACCGGAATCGAACCCGGGACCTTTCAGTCTGCAGGCCGACGCTCTATCCACTGAGCCAAACCGGTCTCGGCGACAGACTAATTTTTCCACCGGTGTTCTTGAGACAAATCCTATAAAAAAGCTGACCAGCCACGCTTAGTCACATTACAAACACCATGTCTATTGTCCTACTACAGCTCCTTCTCTGTATCCCCTGCTGCCTTCCCATGGACACACCAGACAACCTTTAATGCCCTGTATCCTTTCTAGTCCTTTCTATGAAGAATTTTCCTCATCAAGACAGATCACGGAGGCGATATCCGCTGGGCCTCATAGTCTCTGGGCCCCAAGTTTTCAAATCCTAAGCCATGTGACCCCAAATGCAGTCTCGCGATAGACATAGAAATCCAGGCCCAAGAGGAAATACTTTATTTCCCAGCGCATTAGAGGACAGACGCCAGGAACACCCCTTCCCAGGACATAACCCTGTTTAGTGTGAGTTTAGGCTGAGCTAGTTTTGAGAGCTGTTCCCCATAGTCTCTCCACAGGAAATAATTATACTCAGGAAAAATTTATTTGTAATGCTAGGTTGACTGATCTTGAGCCAAGCTGTGAGATATGTCACTTCCCCTCTCATTTGTTAGGGAAATGGCTTTGTATGATAATGGATATGACCCCTCAAGTACCTTAGCTGGAAGGTCCTTTCAATCTCTGAAATTGGCGGCGCTGAGCAAAATTACATGTTTTCTGAACGAGGCGATATTGGGAGCTCTGTTATGTAAAGGATTACTCCTTTTTAGTAACTTCCCTCCTGCCTCTCTCCTTCTCCCTTCCGGGCCATCTTAAGGGCAGCCGCTGAGGCCCCGGCCGGAAACATCCGCTTTAGTATTCCATCCTCAGCCCAGCTGCAATCAGCGGATGGCTGGCGACTGTGACCTCCCCACGCCTGCCACAACTGTTGCTACAACAATCAAACACTTGCAGCTGCCATTTACGGGCCAGGAGGAAGACAGGTGAGCGCTGAAATGGCCCGCCTGTACACCACGGCTAATGCGTCTGCAAACAACTCTGTTCCAATTTCAGAACCAGCAACGGGCCCGCTCTCCGCTTCCCCTGACCCCAAATTACATCGCGATTGAGTCAGAATCCCGGAGACATGGAGGGGAGAAAAATGAGGGTCCCCCTGGCTTTTGTGTTGAACTCTATAGGCTTTATGTACCCCTGACCGAGGACAAAGATGATGTATTACTGTCTTCCTGGGGCCCGTGTGAAGTCAGGTGTGGAAACAGCCAGAGAAACACGACCCGTCTCGCCTCCAGCGGTTGCCGCGCTGGGAATGGGCCCGTGGAACTTAATTCTATATTCATCACCTCAACCTCCTCTTTACAAACAGGTCTTGCAGTGGGAGAGTGGCGTTGTCCACAGGTTCCGCTCGCTTCCAGTTTCAGAGATTGAAAGCAGCTTAGGGGTCCGGTTCCATCTTCCACCACCAATAGGGATATCTTTTGCGGCGCTTTTAATAGAAAAGGTTCAGGTTTCTGAGAACTTCCGGGGAAGGAGCCAATTTCCTTAAAGATCAGCCATACTCTCAGGAGATCACAGAACGTTACTTTTCTGTTAACATCCGGCTGGGGCTACTGCCGTGATGAACGGGAGTTTTTGGTTTGTAACAAGAGAGAAGGAATCTGTTGTTCGGGATTAGATGGGAGGATGCTGACCGAGGAGACATTGAAGATGACCTGGACGTTTGTCTGGTATATGTACTGACTTTCAGGAGTGTGGAGAAGAGTCCTGGATCCATGAATGAGGGACACACAGTATGGGTTGAGGGGGTGAAAGAGAAAATTTAAAAATATTATATGATCACAATGTGTCCTGAAAACAGATATGCCTAATACAGTGGTACCTCGAGATACGAATGCCCTAACATATGAGTTTTTTTTGAGATACGAGCCATCGAGGGAGCGGTTTTTGCTTTGAAATACGAGCAACAGTTGAGATGCGAGTAATCGTGTGGATTGGCTGCCTGCATACGACCCACCAGTTTCCTGCAACTCGAGTGTCTCATAGTTTCCCACGCCTCAAGGTTACGGAACGAATTAAACTCGTATCTCGAGGTACCACTGTATTGCCCAGCCCTCCTGGGTGGTGAAGGGCAGTATGAAAGGTCTTTGAGGGTTTGCTGGCAGAGCTGTTACAGCTCTGCAGGTTGCTCCTAAGGCTGCAGTGCTTCCCCATGAATCTAGGGAGGCGACAGAGCCATGGAACCACCGAGAAGAGTTGTTCTGCATTAACAAGACTCAAATTCATTGACCTCAGTGCTCAGACCTATGGATGGCCTCCACCTGGAGCCAAAGATGAGTTTTAAACTCCCCACTTTCTCTTTCGGGTGGATCATTGTGTTTATAGAGCTCTCCGTGTCCCTGATTCCCTGCAGGAGTGGCTCATTCGAAAGCAGGAACTGTGTAGACTATAATGATTTCACTTTGGGTTAGGTCCATTGGAGCAGAAGCATGCCTGAGGGCTGAGTTCGGTATCTGATGGAAATGGCTCTTTTAAAAAGTCCATTCCACCCAGTTCTATTTTGCTGAATTAAAACAGGATGTGCTAATAGCATTACCCACAGAGAGGACACGGACTGGTGTGGTCAATTTCTATTCCCCAAAGCCTCCATTTTTCTTTCTTTTTTTTAAAAAAAATTGTAAAATATATATATTTTTATTGATATTTTACAGAAAGGAAGGGAGAGGGATAGAGAGTTAGAAACGTTGATGAGAGCGATACATCCATCAGCTGCCTCTTGCACACCTCCCACTGGGGATGTGCCCGCAACCAAGGTACATGCCCCTGCCTGGAATCGAACCTGGAACCTTTCAGTCCACTGAGCCAAACTGGCTTTGGCCATTATTCTTCCTTTTGCATCATTCTTATCAATCTTGCTCTTTTAAAAAAATATTTTATTGATTATTTTGCAGAGAGAAATGGAGAGGGAATAGAGAGTTAGAAACATTGATCAGGTGCCTCCTGCACACCCCCTACTGGGAATGTGCCCACAACTAAGGTATATGCCCTTGACCAGAATCAAACCCGGTACCCTTCAGTCCACAGTCCAACCCTCTATCCATTGAGCCAAACCGGTTTTGACAGTCTTCCTTGCTCTTTTATCTCTGATCCTCGAACACAAATACGCATGTGCACACACTCCAGAGATCTCTCACTTAATGCTGAATCCTCTTCCAGGAGGTCTCTGCTTTTCTTCCACTTTAGAAGGTAGTTTTCTCAGAAACAAAAAAGCCTACACTTTGATATGATTGCAGTTCTTCAGCTTTCCCTTTCTGCCTCACCGGTAATTGGTTGTGTGCACGTGGAGAGCTGGTCAGAGGCCCTGAAATTGGAATAAAAGCTAAAAATGGAAAAGAGTTATGCGAAGGAGTGGCCAGACTTAGGCTGCCGATGGTTAGAGAATGATGCCTCCCTGTTTGCACCAAGTGGTATTAGTATGATCGCCACTGACTTCGAACGCTAAAAATTTGCATACGTGGAAAAGATAGACTATTCAAATGCATCCTCTAGACTAGAGCTAATTAACTGGGAAAATTAAATGAGAGAACCCTTAATTGTTTTCTTAGACTTCTATGGCATGGCTGCGTGACTTCTCTGACCCACAGCACCCAGAGTGCCACGGGCAGCTATGATTTCCGTGGACTTTGGCTAATGGGCATATCAGGGCCATCCCCGTCCTCAGTGCATTTGACCTTCGTTCCAACATCAAGATGCTTGAGCACGGCCAGACTTAACTTGCCCTGACCTTGATGTGAACATTTCAAAGCAGTCACCGACTTCTTGATTTTTTTCACTAAGATGTCAAGCCATGAACTAAAGAGCGAACCGAGGTCCCAGGCCCTCAGGTAGAGAAGTCAGGGACGTGACCTCATTAGGAACTCCGCTGCGATTTGACAAAAGTTGGAATTAGTTCTGTTGTCTCAAGAGCAATACATGCAGTCTTTATGATGGAAATGGAGAAAAAGACACGCTTTTGATACAAGGAAGAACATCCAAGCCTTAGAGATGGCCCATTTATTAGGAAAAAGGATTGGCACAATAGAAAATAGTGTGATTTTTGCAATTCTGTGGAATTTAGTATCACATTACTTCAATGTTAGATAATAAAGAGATCCTATGGAAATGATAACATATGGAATGTCTAGTCATATGTTTCAGATATTTCCTTATATTATATAAATGCATTCAACATTATTTAAGGCTTTTATGCATATCTGTACCTATAGAAGGCAATTAGAAAACAGATAATAACAAATGTCTTGTATATACGTGCTTTAGCAGATGTATTTAATGTTAATTGGATCATACCTATTCCATCAACTCTGTATGGGGAAGTGCTCCAATGAAGAGAACAGAACCAACTTTAGCTAGTTTAAGAAGAAATAGAGCCGAGACCGGTTTGGCTCAGTGGATAGAGTGTCGGCTTGTGGACTGAAAGGTCCCAGGTTCGATCAAGGCATGTACCTTGCTTACAGGCACATCTCCACTGTGGGGCGTGCAGGAGGCAGCTGATCGGTGTCTCTCTCATCGATGTTTCTGACTTTCTATCTCTCTCCCTTCCTCTCTGTAAAAAAATCAATAAAATATATTTTAAAAAGAAGAAGAAATAGTTATTATAGAGTCTTAAATGACTTACATGATTGTTGACAAAGTAAAGGGCCATTCTACGATTGACTCCTGTCATTACAAAACAGAAATGAACCATGAAGGCAGTTGATTATTCTTCCACCATCCAAACCTTTCCTGGTCAAATGGGGAAAGCTCGGCACACCTGTTATTTCCGAACCCGGTCCCTTCTATTAGGAACTGCACCAGCGAACAGTCTGGATTTTTTTTCTCTCCTTAGTCCCCAGTTCAAGCTTCCTGCTCATTCTCATTAATGAAACGAAATCATCTCTGAAACAATAACTTCGAGGGAATTTGGGGAAAATAATTTTTAGTTCGATTCTTTGCAACATGGAGAAGGTGCTGTGGGAGCCAGACTTTAATATCTGGTATGCAGGAGAATCAACTCTGCCACTGAGGGCCAAATAAAGGATAGCATATGCCGTGTACAAGTTTAAATGGTCTGATAGCCACGTGAAAAATGTAAAGAGAAGCAAGTGACATTAACTTTAGTAATGTGTCATTTAATTCAATATATCCCAAATATCATCATTTTAACAAGTAATCAATGCACATTTATAAATGACAAGTTTAACATGATTTTTTTTTCATATAACTTAATGAAAATAACTTTGTTGGGTAAGAAAACGAATTCACTTATAAAACAGACAGGGAATACCTCTGTGCCAGACCCTGTGTTGGTAGGTAGGTATAAAATAATGGATACCATACTGTGCCTTGCCGTTATGAGAAAGAGTCTAAACAGGGAAACAGAGAGATTTATAGAAAATATAGTATGGATAGAATATTATAAAGAGACAAATAAAAGTCTAGGGTAGCTAACAAGAAAAGGGTATAAAACTTAGATTGGCGAGTCTTGCTAGATAGCTGTCACATGGGCTGTGATTTATGGAATACTAGAGGCCCGGTGTACGAATTCGTGCACCATTGGGGTCCCTCGGCCTGGCCTATGGGATCAGGCCGAAACCAGCTCTTTGAAGTCCCCTGAGGGGTCCCGGATTGGGAGAGGTCACAGGCCAGGCCGAGGGTCCCCACCAGTGCATGATTGGGACCGGGGAGGGACATGGGAGGCTGGCCAGCTGGAGGAACCATGGGAAGACTGGGGGGGGGGGTGAGATTAGGAGAGAGCTGTAGGAGTTAAGGAAAGATGAGCAAGAACACTGAGCTCAGCAACACTGAGTCTAGAGCATTTGCCATTCCACACACCTTCACCTATGTTCTACCACAGCGCTTCCTAAAAATATTAACGGGATATTCATTAACAGGCAAAAGAAACCGAAAATAAAATTTTGATTCCATGATCAAGTAAATTGAAAAACCTTCAGGTAAATGAAGTTAAGTAAGCCTTTTTCAATGCAAAATTTCTCGAAGTGTTTAATATGCTAATATTTATGTATATTATGAATCTTAAGTGGAACAAATGTAAAAGCATTTCTAAAATAGATTTGACTGCACAGAAATAATCTGAGCACACCGAATAACAATCTTAAGCATTCTGTAGTTTCTTAGAGCCCATTTAAGAAATGGTTCTCTATAGGCCATGGAGAATCATATCTATCTATCTATCTATCTATCTATCTATCTATTGATCGTTCTATCACCTATCTGTCTGTCTGTCTTTCTAAATTATGTTGACATTGAATAGTATGAGTTTACAAAGACATTAATTGTCAGGCCATTGCAATATTCCAAGTCCACATTTTCTGCAGAGAGCTACTCCTTTGGATAAATTAAGCACTGTAAGAACCAAAAGAGAATTTCACAGTTAAGTCATTTGTGAAAAGATGGACTAAAGGGCTTTGTTAACATAGTTCTCAGAGTAATGACCTAAAAAAAGAGGAGGTGGCTGGTGGAGGAAGGGCCCGGATGAAGGAAAAGGAATTGAATAAGAATGCAGGGCATATGGTTAGGTTATTCTCAGAAAAGAGGGACCTTCTTCCTCACACAACATTGAAAGAAGCAAACCCACACCCAGTAGTTCTGTGATCTTTGATTCATTGTTTTTTAGACCAGTGGGATCTTGACTGGCCACATTTAAAAGGTACATAGGGATGAGACTATTTAAGTTACTTTGAAAAATTCTGAGTAAGAAGTTAGACATAAAAGCCTTCCTTAAAATAGAGGGCTACCGGACTGGATAGTTCCTGCAATAAAAGTTGACAAGAAAGTGAAATATAGCCGAGACCGGTTTGGCTCAGTGGATATGGCGTCGGCTTGTGGACTGAAAGGTCCCAGGTTCGATTCCGGTTGGGGGCATGTACCTGCTTTCAGGCACATCTCCACTGTGGGGTGTGCAGGAGGCGGCTGATCGATGTCTCTCTCTCATCGATGTTTTTGACTTTCTATCCCTCTCCCTTCCTCTCTGTATAAAATCAATAAAATAAAAAATATATATATATATGAAATATAGAACTAAAAGACAGTGCAATTTGTTGGACTTGTAACTCAATGAAGGATTTTACCCCAAATGGAATCATTCATTCTTTCATTTGCTCATCACTCATTGGTTGGCAAGAAAAATGAAGAAGTGATTCGTAAGAGATATACTCTAATGGACAAAATTAGGAAAAAGTTTACTTTGGTTGGGCATCACAAATTCTGGGGTGAGTCAATTCCTACTTCGTGTGCACCATGCCTTCCTTCTCCTGCTGCCCAGGAATTCCACTCCAGAGCAGAGGAGTGTGGGTGCTTGTCAGGAATATTCCAAGGAGACTATTTGGCCATGATATGAGGAGTTACTGTGTGTGCTTGTATGTGTTTGTGTGTGTGCATGTGTTTGACAAAGAGATGAAAGGATCTTTAGCGACCACATTCTTTTGGAACTGTGTGACTGACAGTACCGTGGGTCTGGAACTGTGTCCCAGTTGGGAAGTGTCACCATTCTAGTGAAAGCATCTATTGGAAACAATATATATATATATATTTTAATATATTTTATTGATTTTTTACAGAGAGGAAGAGAGAAGAAAAGTCAGAAACATCGATGAGAGAGAGACATCAATCAGCCGCCTCCTGCACGACCCCCACTGAAGTTGTGCCCACAAGCAAGGTACGTGCCCCTGACCAGACTCGAACCTGGGACCCTTCAGTCCGCAGGCCGATGCTCTATCCACTGAGCCAAACCGGTCTTGGCACAATATATATTTTTAAAAAGTACTTAAATTTACCTTACTAAGAACAAAAATTAAATAAATTCTTGCAGTTTATGGACTCTCCAGGGCTAGAATTTTTGCTTCAATGTAGTGAAATAAAAGCTACATTTTTCTATCCTTTTTTGGGGGGGAATATATATGGCATTTGTGGACTTTTCAGAAAGTGGGTTTGTAGGCCATAGTGAACACTGCACAAGAATTCAAGGATTCAGGGCACTCCTCTTACTATTAATCCAAAAAAATGCAAATTAAAACAGCAGGATATCTTTCTGGTCTATTAAATTGGCAAATATTTTAAATAAAGATATGCAGTGTTGATGAGAGTGTAGGGGGCACGGATACACTCATACTGCTGGTATGAGTATATATTAGTTCAATCATTTTGAAGAGTAATTTGACAAGCTGTATCAAAAGCTTTTAAAAAAAAACCCACGAGGCATTCCACTTCTAAGAATTAATACTAATAGGATAATTCTAGGTGTGCTCAAAGATTTATCTGCATGCATATTCATCGGAATATTGTTTCATAGGAGAGAACTTGGCAATAAGCTAAATACTCAATAATAGAGAACTGCTCAAATAAATTGTGTAAATAGCCTGGGATAGGCTGAAGGCTTTGAAATGCTGCTACCAAATCATGAAAAGTAGAAAATAAAATGGGATGATTATGAGACTAAGACAAGTCAACCACACTCATTATAAAGACTTTGGACACTGATTTAACAAACCACTTTTGAGACAACCCGGGAAACTTGTTCACTGACAATATATTTGATTATATTAAGAATCATTTTACATAGTTTTGGGTCATAATGGCACTGTGCCCTTTTAAAAAGGAATATTCATCGTTTAGAAATACATATTAAAATATTCACTAATGAAACAATGTGATACATGGAGCCTGCTTTAAAATAACTCAGTGGAGGGAAGTGGAAAAGTTAATGGAAATAATTGATAATTATCAAGGTGGCTGGTAGGTACATAGGGATTTGTTATGCTATTGTCTATAATTTTGTTTATGTTTTAAGTTTTCAAAATGACAGAAATATATTTCTAATGTTGAGTGTGAAATATTTTCACAAGTATGCTGTTGGTTAAAAATACATTTAACAAACTTTTCTAATAAAAGAGAAATATAAAAATTGACCGCCACTTGGTGACACCCACAGCCAATCAGGAGTGGGTTTGCAAATTCACCTGACAAAGATGGTGGTGGCCCCGCCCCAGCCTCTGGACAGTGCGCCTCCTCAGGGCCTCTCTGCCATGCTCCACACCTGTCAACTCCTTGCAGCCTCCCTGTGGCTAAGGCCCCCCTCCCACACCCCCACCCCTCTCCTGGTCTCAGAGGCAACCCTCTGGTGCCTGAGGTTGTAGCTCCTGGTGTCTGGTATCTCCCTCTACCCCACCCTGCCCCGCTGCTCTGGTAAACAAAACCTTAGTGTTGGAGCAGCCCTCCTGGCACAGATGCACACGGGAGCTCACTGGGTGCACAGTTAACAAACCCCAAGAGCCTGGGCCAACCAAGGTGATGGTGGTGGCCATGGCAGCAGCAGCAGGCAGCTCAGCTTGTTTTGAGTACCAACACAGGTCACCTATACAGTAACCCACATTATCAGATCTCCCTCCTCCTTATCTTGCCAAATTAAGAAGAGTAGGGTGATGGATTGGAGGGAGGGTGGACGGGCAGAGGCAGAGGGCAGAGGAGGAAGAGAATTGGGGAGACCAGTTGCATCCCACTTTCACAATGGGAAAATGAAATGCACTAGGGCACTCAACCTCTCCAGTCCTCCCTGCCTCCCTCACTCCTCCCACTTTTCCCCTCGGAGCCACCAGCGCTGCACGGAGGAACTGTCCTCCCCTGCAGGCCTGGTCACCCTTAACTGCCCTCTGCTTCAGGCCAGGTCCCCCCAAACTTTCCTCCCATGTAGGCCTGGTTGCCCCCAACTTCCCTCCCCTGCTTGTCTAGGTTCCCCCCCACCCCAACTGCCCTCCCTTGCTGGCTGATTACTCCCAAATGCCTTCCCCTGTAGGTCATCTTGTGGTGACCATCTTGTGTTCACATGGGGGGCGGTCATCTTTGACCATATGGGGGTGGTCATCTTGTGTGTTGGAGTGATGGTCAATTTGATTATTACTTCTTTATTAGATAGGATTATGGAACAAATCTCCCTACATATCTGTGTCTAAAGTGTTGGCTACTAACTCTTCTCAAATCTATTTTCCTAATTTGTGAAACATGTTCATAAAAGTGTTTCAGACACTGAATTAATTTAATAATAAATTACATATAGTTTATGTAAAATTACTTAGCACAATGCTCTAAGTTCATCAAATTTTCCCTCCCTCCTTCCTTCCTTCCTTCCTTCCTTCCTTCCTTCCTTCCTTCCTTCCTTCCTTCCTCCCTTCCTTTCTTCCTTCCTTCCTTCCTTCCTTCCTTCCTTCCTTCCTTCCTTCCTTCCTCTATGCTTTCTTTTCAACCTTTTTTCCTTTCCTCTCTGCTTTCATATAAGAACATTTAATGGACTATCCTTGCCATATAATAATTTGATATGTGATTTTAAAAGAAGTATTTGAAAACAAAGGGAAAGGAGTATGGTCTACAAATGGAATGGAAAACATTTACAATGTACAGGAAAATATGATTTTCTCCTCATATGACAAAATATTGTCCAAAAGATCTGAAGACTTAAATGCAAGAGTTAAATGTTTTGAAAATATTAGTGCTGAAAAATTTCACAATACCTGATAATAAGAAAGGGAATTTAAAGCTTCCCAAGCAGATCTGACATTAAAAATCATAAAATCTTATGCAGATTTTTGACTACAGAAAAATTGGCATGCTCAGTTACCCGAGACTCCAATCTTCAAAAGTTCTTCCTCCAATATTTTAAAGTTTGCAAAGTTGTTTATACCCAAACTCCACTTCTAAAATGGCAGTTTATCCAAAATTGCTCACTAAGTTTTAGTGCCATTTATAATAGTTAATCCAAGGCCTTGGTTCAGAAGTTTCACATGGCCAAAAATATCTTCCAGGAATTCTCTGAATAGATCACTCTCTTATACGAGTTCTGAGTATGGGCTTGCACTTCACTCTCCATAAAATTGAAAAAATTCCCTAAGACTCAATGAAGTGCTCTAAATATATTTTATTTTATTTTCTAGAAAACAAATACAATTCTGTGTAAATGCAGTAACTTAATATTAGATTTTCATTTTATTTTGGAGAAAAGCCTTTGTATAGGAATTAATGTAAGGCTCTATCTCTGATAAAGTTCATCAATCTTCAGGGTCTTAGGTGCTAATTCTTCCAGAATTACAGCAGGAATTTTGCTGACATTAAATATCCATATAGGAAACAAGAAGTCAAGGTGAATTTCCTTAGCTCTGGGCTTGACCTACACAAGAATTAAAGTTGTCAGCCAAAACTGGTTTGGCTCAGTGGATAGAGCTTCACTGAAAGGTCCCAGGTTCGATTCTGGTCAAGGGCACGAACCTTGGTTGCGGCCACATCCCCAGTAGGGGGTGTGCAAGAAGCAGCTGATTGATATTTTTAACTCTCTATTTCCCTCCCTTCCTCTCTGTAAAACAATAAAATACATTTTTTTAAAAAGAATTAAAGTTGTCACATGTGTGCCCCAAACAGGGCCATTTGTCTGCCAGTAGACGTTTGATTGGCTAAGAATATTTTTCTTTTTAAAAAATATATATATTTTAGTTATTTTTTCCAAAGAGGAAGGAAGAGGTATAGAGAGTTAGAAACATCGATGAGAGAGAAACATTGATTAGTTGCCTCCTGCACACACTCAGCTGGGGATGTGCCCACAATCAAGATACATGCCCTTGACCAGAATCGAACATGGGATCCCTCAGTCCATAGGGTGACGCTCTATCCCCTGACCCAAACCAGTCAGTCAGGCAAGAATATTTTTCATATTTCAAAGATCCCAATAATTTTTTGCTTTTTAAAAAAGACTCTTCAGTAGATGAAAACTAGAAACTTGCTGCTTGGAGAACCACCCATAGTTTGGCCAGTGATGTACTTACTGATGATGGAATCTGGTCGCTTACTTTTCCTTTCTTTCCACACAGTTTTGAAGGCTGTCACTGATTCTGGACAATGAACTGGCTCTGCTCACTTCTTTCTGACTGAAGTGAAATATAAACTCCAGAATTTCTGTGGCGTTTCAATGAACCTCATTACTTGAGTGTTTAGCTGGGCAATGTGATAAGAAATCTTCTAGAACGTTTCCAAACAACACTCTGATGGTGGGACGATTCGAGGTGGAGGCCAAGAGAGCTCTTTTCCCTTTAAACTCTCTCCTGCTTCGTCCAGACTGATACAATTACCTTAAAGATTCTGGTGATTGCCAGTGTAGATGGCTGAGAGTCAATCCATGCCTCAAGTTCACATTCATAGCTCTTTAAGGTAGATTTTGCTCTCAGTTGGGAATCTCAGACTGCTGTGGGATATTTTTAAATTCCCCAGAAGCCTTTCTGTTTAGATAAGAGGCTCTACTAAAATCACCTTAAATCTTTCTGAGGTCTAAAAAAAGGGTTTTAGCCGAGACCGGTTTGGCTCAGTGGATAGAGCGTCGGCTTGCGGACTGAAAGGTCCCAGGTTCGATTCCAGTCAAGGGCATGTACCTTGCTTGCGGGCACATCTCCACTGTGGAATGTGCAGGAGGCTGCTGATCCATGTCTCTCTCTCATCGATGTTTCTGTCTTTCTATCTCTCTCCCTCCCTCTCTGTAAAAAATCAATAAAATATATTTTTAAAAAAGGGTTTACCATTCATATGCTTAATTTCATCTTTACCTAGACTCCATTTATTTTCCCGAGAGCTGCCAACTTGAAAGTGTGGAAATGCAACACTGCTCCGTTTCCCCACCTAGAAAGTCCCGCCTCCTTTTCATGTCTAAATTCCTCTTGCAAATGAAATAATTCTCTTCCTCGCATAGCCCTCTCCTCCTCTGCCTTAACCATATGCACCTGAACGAAGCCAATTGCTCTTTCAACCTTCTGCCGGGAGTGTCCTCTGTCAGGGCCTCTGGTTCATCAGGTGTAATTCCGTTTCCTGGGGACTGGCACTTGACAGGTTTGCCAAACGTGCTGCTATTATGATATTATGAAATATGGGCTGCCATTTCCCCTGCCGCTAATGACTTCCTCCACTCGTCGCGAGCCTCTGCCAGGGTCTCTTTGCCATTCCTTTAGCCCTTGCCAACAGGCTCCTCGCGCTTCTCCAGCCTCCATCTGCTGCCCAGTTTGAAAGCCAATGCCACATGTTTGGGGTTTTGTTACAGCCACTCCACCTTCTAGACGATTTCTCTGTAAGTTCTCTGACAATGCATAATAAAACCCCTGCTATCTGGTGGTTTAAAACAATGATTGCATGTTTCTCGTGGTTTTAGGGGGAGGATGTGTCTAGTCACACATAATTGTTTCAGTGGGCTCACTCACGTGGCTGGATCGAGGCTGTGGGGGCTGTGTAAGATGCAGGGGCTGAGCCTGTCTCTCTGCATCTACTCCTTTATTGGTAGGAATGGAAACTAAAGCTCCTCAGATGGTGATGGTAGCATTTCAAGATGACAACCGCTTAGAGGCTAGGATATCTCAAGCCTTTACCTGTGTCACATTTGCTGAGGACCCATTGGCCAGACAACAGGTCACCTAGCTAAGACAGGAGGCAGTATGAAGGGAGACTCTAGGGGCTGAAGCACCTGCATATTTCAAGACGTTCTAGTTGGCAGAAATGATGACTGATGGGTAACAGTGAACTCATAATGTACCATGTGAACAACAAAGATAGAAATGGGGAAAAAAATGAAATGAATGAGAAGCAGAGATATTAAAAGGGAAAATGATGGATATAGAATAGAATATATGCAAAGGAGAATGAAGAAAACAAAGAAACATCAGATATTACAAATATTTAAGAGTATAATTTAGGAAAACTTTCTGAACCATAATGAGAAACAATCTACATATTGAAAAATCACTAAGAGGAAATTGATTAAGAATTGTCAACACTGAAATGTAATTTGGGTGAAAATGAAAGAAATGGAAATGTCTTTTGTAAGATAAATGTAATGCAGGTAAGATAAAATATAATAGATAATATGGTGAAAAGGGAAAGGTAATGTTAGGCTCTCAAATCAAAACATTAAGTCATCTGTAGCTAGGAAAACCATATGGCCGTTACCCTGGGGTCATTCTAGTTTATGTCTCTGTTCTATAAATGTAAATAAATGTAAATAGTGGCTTGCTTAACTCTCAAAATGTGGTTTGGGAAAAAGGTATGTTCTAAGGGAAAGAAATAAAATTTCCAAAAGACTTTTTGATAGTAACATTCAGTGCCAGGAACCAGTGAAGTGATACCTTCAATATTTTCCAGAAAGAACCATGATATTTAAATAGATCTCAACTTCAAATTGAAATATTACAAATCGATTTGACCCAGGGATATTTTAATTAAGAGATGATTTCCCTGTTAATATTTTAATTTAGAGATAATGCTGTCCAAAATTACGGGGCAAAAAGTATTACATAAAGATATAAGCTAATGGAAAGCACTATATTCTAAAAGATTAACCTTTATAAATATTAGAATAATGATATAAAACACAAAGAAAACATAATCTAGATAAAAATATAAAGAGTAAAACAACGGAATAATGAGGAATTATTCCAGACTAATTATTATAGACTAATTTGCATATTAGTCTATATAATAAAAGACTAATATGCAAATTGACTGGTAGAATGAGCTGTTGCTATGACACGCATGACCATCAGAGGGCAGATGCTCAATGCAGGAGCTGCCCCATGGTGGTCAATGGGCTCCCACAGCAGGAGTACCGCTCAGCCAGAAGCCAGGCTCAAGGCTGGTGAGTGCAGCGGTGGTGGCAGGAGCCACTTCCACCTCCAAGGCAGTCGGACATGCCCATGAGCTCCCGTACTGTGAGAGGGTGCAGCTGAGCTGAGGGAAACCCCCAGCCCCCGAGTGCATGAATATTGTGCTCCAGGCCTCTATTTAATAAGTAGAAATAGAAATGAGCCTAAATCACTTAAAGGAAAAAGGACTTTTTTTAAAATATCTTTTTTATTGATTTTTTTTTTTTTACAGAGAGGAAGGGACAGGGATAGAGAGTTAGAAACATTGATGAGAGAGAAACATTGATCAGCTGCATCCTGCCACACCCCCTACTGGATCTTGCACATCCCCTACTGGGGTTGTGCCTGCAACCAAAGTACATGCCCTTGACCGGAACCAAACCTGGGACCCTTCATTCCACAGGCTGATGCTCTATCCACTGAGCCAAACCAGTTTCAGCAAGGAAAAATGATTTTTATACAGAATTACAAAGAAAAACTCAACTCTAATTTGTATGAGACATATTCAAAACAAGGTGACTTAGAACAACGAAAAGTAAAGAAAAGGGAAGTATGATAAAGTTATTCCTGTTAGTGGAAATACAGAGAAATCAGAGGTCTTGGTGTTTACTACAGATAAAGCATAAATTAAGTCGATGAGCATTATCTGACACAAAGCATAACACTTTATAATGTTAAGTGGTAAAATATAACATAGCATGATAGTAACTTTAGAAATTAAAAGATATGATAGATTAAAAGATTTAAGCCAAAACCAATTTGGCTCAGTGAATAGAGTATTGGCCTGCAGACTGAAAGGCCCCAGGTTCGATTCTGTTTGGGGTCATGTATCTTGGTTGCGGGCACATCTCCAGTGTGGGGCATGCAGGAGGCAGCTGATCGATGTCTCTCTCTCATGGATGTTTTTGACTTTCTATCCCTCTCACTTCCTCTCTGTAAAAAATCAATAAAATATATTAAAAATATTTAAAAATAATCAGAGACTTCTAGTTACTGTTCTCAGACTTAGATAGAACACATAAACAAAAATTCACCCAAGAATATGGTATTCTTTATGAACATAAGCAACAATGTATATATGGTACTACATTCGTCCCATAACCTTGAGGCATGGGAAACTATGAGATGCTCGAGTCGCGGTAGACTGGTGGGTCGTGTGCATCCGGCTGATCTGCACGATTACTCGTATCTCAACTGTTGCTCATATTTCAAAGCAAAAATCGCTCGCTCAAAGGCTCGTATCTCAAAAATCTTGTATGTTAGGGCACTCGTATCTCAAGGTACCACTGTATATATATATATATATATATATATATATATATATATATATATATATATATATATATATATATATATATATATATATATATATATATATATATATATATATATATATATATATATATTGAACACATGCCTGTTTAGAATGATTATTCTAAAATATAAGATGACTCTATACAATTAAAATTGTCCTAATGCAATGAATTAGACATGATAACAAGATATACTTAGAATTAAATAAAATCTTCCTCAAATAAATACTCTTGGATTAATGATGAAAACAAAAAAAAACCCTAAATTTCAGAATTTCCAGAAACCAACAGTATAACAATCAATGGGACAGAGTTAAGTCAGAACTCAGAGGAAAATTCATAGCCTTAAATACAAGAGAAAGAATAAAACTAAACTAATCATCTGACAAGATATATTGGGGAGGGGCAACAAAACTTGTATATATGTCATATTTTACATTCTTTCAACTATAAATATAATTTGTAACGAGAGATGTTTGGTTAAGAATTCTCAGAATCCAAGCAGAGTAGACATGACTAGGGAAATGTAAAAATATTGCAGATCCATTTCCTTTGTCTGTGGAGGAGCTCATCAGAATTCATTTCAAACCCTCCCTAATTCTCATTCTCACTTAAAATCCACTTGGAAATTAGGCTTTAATAATTCAAAGATATATATAGGTCATTAAGCTTTATTACAGTAAATCTAATACTGTATTTGAAAACAATCATGAGAATGGTCAAATATCGTGAGTGTTCCTGTCGGTCTTGTATTTTATGTAGATTTTTAAAACGAGGAACCATTGAATTAAAAAATAATTTTCCCTCTTATCTTTTTATTTTTCTGTTAGTTCTACATGCGTTTCAGTATTTTGAAACGCATGTAGAACTAACAGAAACTCCAGGTGAACTTAAACTGTGTTCATTTAAATTACTCTTGGAAAGCAATGGTCCTCCTGCCTGCCATGCCTACACTGTGTGTCTGCTGTTCTTCTCCTCGGATCCCCTTTCCTCTCCCCACCCCTCCCTTTTCTCAGTCTCAGTCATACCTTTTTAAAAATATATTTTATTGATTTTTTTACAGAGAGGAAGTGAGAGGTAGAAAGTCAGAAACATCGATGAGAGAGAGACATTGATCAACCGCCTCCTGAATGCCCAACTGTGGAGATGTGCCCACAAGCATGGTACATGCCCCAAACGGGAATCGAACCTGAGACCTTTCAGTCCACAGGCTGATGCTCCATCCACTGAGCCAAACTGGTCTTGGCTAAATCATGCCCTTCTTAAAGAGCCACTCAGCTCTTTTTTGCAGGAAGCTCTTTCATACTGTTGGAGGATGCACTCCTATGTTTATTCCCTACTGTCCTCTGCTTCATACTCTACCTTGTAAATCCTGCCATGTTATCTTACGCTTTCAAAACAGGCATTAAGCGTATCTAGGGCAGCCACAGAGACGTTCCCCAGGGATTTCAGGATTGTTACAGGTCTCTTCCTTGACAAAATGGTTGGCTTCGGTGCGTGAAGTTCCACCAGGAATGATTATGCTGTTGGTATAAACAGTGTGTTGTCCGGTTGGTTTGATTGAAACTCATACACTGCCAGGAGCAGTAAAGCTTCCGCCTGATCGATTCATTTCCTCCCTCGTGGTGGGAGATCCTGGGAGTGTGGAGCAGCATAGATGTCTGATGGGCCTGAGAGTGTCCTGCATAGTGAAGAGAGAGAAAAGACTCGGAGGAAATTGGGATAGAGGACAGAAAGGGAATTTAGAGGCACTGGTTTCATCAATTCCAAACATTTCCAATGCCAAACTGGCCTACTTTTAGGTATACTTCTATAATATCTTTTTTTCTCTTCTTATAAATCGCAACACTTCTCACGGAGAAGAAATGTACCCAAAGATTATAGCTATCACAGGATCTCATAGGGTGAGGTATATACTGACATTTCTAAGAACATGATTGTGGAAATAAAATGCTTTTTCCTTATTTCTGCTTTATTTTATTTGAGAGAAGTTTCGTTTTCCAAAATTGAAATGTTTTGAGAGTAATTCTTACTTAATTTCAACATTGGTAACATTTTAGAACTAAATTGTGAGAGGGGAAAACATACAAGTTTGAGGGGGAAAAATTCCAGCAGGATCTAGGATTTGGGCGAGAATGTAGGGAGTCACACAATGGTCATGTCTATTCAGTAACCTTTCATTTACTGTATTTTCTGGGGTATAAGATGACTTTTTAACCCAGGAAAAACATCTCAAAAGTCGTGGGTCGCCTTATACACCGGGTGTCATCTTCTAGGGCAAGTATATCCCAAACTCTATATTTTAACTGGAAAAGTTGGGGGTCGTCTTATACACCAGAAAATGCGGTACCAGTTTTACAGTGTGATCAAGTCTCTCTCTCTCTTGCTCTCATAAAAGAAAGGGTGATGGGGAAGGTTAGGGTGCTATTGGAAGTGATAGTCCTGGAGAGAACTTTGGAAATGAATTATCAGCTACTTCTACGTTGCAATTGAATTGATATTGTTAAGACTATACTGCTAAGATTTACACTAAAAACGTCATCCACTCGGCAAGGAACAAAAAGAGAGGAAAGGAAGGACTGGGGGTTGGATGGTGAAAGTGATGCTGTGCTTTCTGTTCTGGTATATTTGTCCCTGTCCTGTGGCCACTCCCCCTCTCATCCCCCCCGGCCCCTCTCAGCACTTTCCCAGCAGAGAGGTATCGCTCTCTGTGGCACTGCCACTGAGTCATTCTCTCTGGCACTGCCGTTGTGCCAGGCCCCACCTCTCTAATAGTCCTTGTCACACCACATTGTATTGCACTTTTGTGTGTGTGTGTGTCTCTCACCCCGTTAGTATTTCTCTCTCATCCTTAGCTGCAAGCACAAGGCCTGCAACACAGTAGGCATTTAATGAGTGCTGGTTTCTCTAATCGATAAATCAAAGGTTACATAGAGAGGTTGAATGGATTATTCACAGACAAAAGGGCCTGGCTCTCTCTCCCACTCTCAATCGTTGCTTTGTACTACTGGAAAGAGTTGCCAGTTCCTGAGATTTAGGGTCAGAGGATGTGATGGTTAAAGACAGAGGAAGTGGCAGACACACCTCCACCTCCTGTTGTGGGTAGTTTACTGCAAGAGGTGTGTATATTGAACATGTACCGGTAGGGAGAGCTAAGCAAGTTGATGGCTAATGGACATGGAGTTGTTTAAAGACTACTCGCTTGCCGAGACCAGTTTGGTTCAGTGGATAGAGCGTCGGCCTGTGGACTGAAAGGTTCCAGGTTCGATTCCGGTTGGGGGCATGTACCTTGCTTGCGGGCACATCTCCACTGTGGGGCCTGCAGGAGGCGGCTGATTGATGTTTCTCTCTCAACAATGTTTCTGACTTTCTGTCTCTCTCCCTTCCTCTCTGTAAAAAATCAATAAAATGTATTTAAAAAAATAAAAATAAAGATAAAGACTACTCGCTTATTCTACGAATCACCCCCACCCCCACCCCCCACCCCCGCTCCCCTCTCCTTTGAGGCCAGCTTCCCAAAGAGAGAACATTCTTTCGGTTCCAACATGTTGGCCTTATCCGGGTCTGGAGAGGACTAAGACTCACAAGGGAGTTCTGGGATTCTATTGCAAATTTTTTTTCATTCTTTTTATTTTCTTGTGTGTTAAGTGGTCTCTTCATAGCTGCTCCCTCTCCGTTTCTGCTCCCCTTCTCCGTGCTGTTATTTCAGAGTTAGCCCGGCTCAGTTGGTCAGAGTCGTCATAATGAGACAGAATTACTCTTTAACTGACTTAGATTTTTTCCCTCTTAACCTTCCTTTTCACATCAGCTAATAAAATTTTAAACCGCGGAGCTTGCCTTGATCAATTATGCATTTCGGTTTTTCATAAACATCCTAGTGTTATTACTTATGGAAACAATTAAGGACACATTTGTTGTAGAATTTCTCTTTTAGTGTCCCGAGTGGATACTTCCTATTTGCAGAGATTGTCCTATTTACCAATTTTCTAAGGAGCTTGCAGATATTTTTATTTTATTTTATTTTAAACAAAGACGCAGGTATTATTTTAGAAAAAATATTTTCAACACACTCATGCCCATTCTGACAGAGAATGGCTCGCAAAGCAGTTCAGGATAAACAGGTAATTTCCAGCCCCCCCCCCCCCCCCCCCGGCCCCAGATCTCACAGGTGGTGCCCAGGGGTGCCTGTAGGTGGCAGCAGGAAGGTTGCCAATTATGCCGACATAATCACACCCACAGCGTAATTAAAACAAAAGGACAAATTAAAAATAGCTTCATTCTCCTGTTCACAGTACTATATATTTAGCTTTAGGCAACGCATTTATTTTAAAAGACAAAAACATAATAATAATAAAGAGCAGGCATGGCATGCATCCGGGAGTTGAAATTAGGTGATCTCATCCCACAAAGGGCAAAGGTCCTCGGCCTATAACTTGTGCATCACCAGGTTCCGGAAGCAGACAATACGATGTTCCATAAATGACTCACTTAGCACCCCGGGTGGCTGAAAGCACATGGCCAAAGCTTGACATTTCACCTCGTTTTGCCTTACGTCATCAAAGGAATCCAGAATGTTGAGCACCCAGGGGTCACCGATGCTGGCTGCCCTGTCCATTTTACAAAATCAAGCGCAACATGAAGAATAAAAAAATGCCCTGTGATCTCCTTCAACTTGTCCTTACACATCAGTATTGTCCATTATTTTAGGCAAGAAGGAACTGGCCCTCTTCTTATGCCGTCTGTCAGGAATGGCACAGGATATTATTGGTTGAAGGCTCGTTGATAGATGGAGGAAATTCGACTTGTGCAGTGGTGAGGCAGAAGAAGGAAAAGGTGCTCTAAATACAGGCGGCCCTAGCCAAGTTGGCTCAGTGGATAGAACATCGGCCTGAGGATTGAAGGGTCCCAGGTTTGATTCCAGTTAAGAGCACTTGCCTGGGTTGTGGGCTCGATCCCCACAACCGGGGGGAAAAGGGGGCATGCAGGAGGCAGTGAATCAATGATTTTCTCTAATCATTGATGTTTCTATCTCTCTCTCCCTCTCCCTTTCGGAAATAAATAAAAAATGTATTAAAATACAGGACAAAGAAATATGCTAATCATAAGCAGCCAAGAAATCCTGCATAATCGTTTCAAGAAAGAATTTCCTATTGTACACCCATCATATTAGTATCTTGGCATGTATAATATGGAGTGATGTAAAACATATGTAATAAAGGAGCATCCTTCTTCTTTAAAGAAGGAATTAGCTCTGATTTCAAATGGGAGTGAAACATTTATTTCCCCCAAATCCGTGTGCCAAAACCTAATCCCCATTGTGGAGGTGGGCCTTGCGGGAGATTAGTGTCGGAGGACTCTGCCTTACAGGATTAGTGCCCTTATAAACACGAGTCCAGACACCTCCCTCGTCCCTGCAGCTGTGCGAGCAAACTCAAAGGCATCTCTGAATCACGCGGAAGGCTCTCACCAGACACCCAATCTGCCGGCCCCTTGATCTTGGACTTCCCAGTGTCCACAGCTGTTAGGAATGAGCTCCTGTTGTTTATTGGTTTCCCATGCTACGGCCTTCCTTCCTGGAAACCCAGACAGACTGACACACCAGCAAGGTGCCGAATTTCACCCCCTGAGTCTGGGGTCAAGCTGTATGCAGACCTTATAGACTAATAGCTGATGCCCTCAAAATGCAATGTCATAGTCCCTGTGTTGTATCAGATAGAGAGCTTGCTTAGTCACAAGCTCCTGGATGATGTTTTTCTCACTGGAAATGTACTACCTTTGGCAAAGATACCTGTGACTACAGTAGATGGAGGAAACAGGAACACTTGTGAATTCTAAAAATGAGAAGGTGCTTAGTGGAACAGGGGAAAACATTGTACTTTTTCTATTCCTCCCGCCATTTTTCTGGACCTCAAAAGGGTTCAAATGTAAGTGAAATCAATTTTTCCTATGTATCCAATCTTAGATGATTAACTTCTTATCAATGTCCTTGCTGTTTTGGTGATGCCTATTGAAAAGCAGGATTACGTGGGAAGGAAGAAATCAAAACAGGCGGGGAAATTCAGTCAGCTGGAGTGATTTATTCTCCCTTTCACTAGCATTGACACACCAGAGGACAGAGAAAGGCATTGTAATTAGAACAGAGGGCTGTGATTCTCCCCAGTTACCTAAGAGTGGGCCATTGGGATGCAGGGACAGACACATTGGAAGTACGGCCGAATGGTAGACAATAACTCCCCGGTTGCTGTTGCATCAGGTTGTTGTCTGGTGAAGCCCTGTTCTTGCCGATGTTAGGAATGACCCTGCCTTCCATCCGGGAGACTTAGAGGAGGTGGACAAGCCTCCAGAGCCAGCGCTGGAGCCCGGGTTTGATTTCTGAGAAGGTCACGGTTAGGGTGGGATAGGGGGAACAGGCTGGGCCCAGTTTCAGCTGGAGTTTAGTAGGGAAAATGGCTCATCACATGCTAAGTAGACCAAAATCCTAGAGGGCCAGGAGGGTGTCAAGATGGAGGACAGTGGTTCTCAACCTTCCTAAGGCCACGACCCTTTAAGACAGCTCCTCACGTGGTGGTGACCCCCAACCATAAAATTATTTCCGCTGCTACTTCATCACTGTAATCTCGCTACTGTTATGAACTGTAATGTAAATATCTGATATGCAGGATGTATTTTCGTTGTTACAAATTGAACATAATTAAAGCATAGTGATTAATCACAAAAATAATATGTAATTATATATTGTGAAATATTTATTTTTAATTACAAATAAATGAAATTTTGTCTTGAATCGTGGTGTAGCATGGGCAACAGTCTTCTATGACAACAGTAAAGTACATTACTACACTTTGTTATACCGAGGAGCGGTGTGTTGGTTCCTAAGACCATGGGAAATAGGTGTTTCCTGATGGTCTTAGGCGGCCCCTGTGAAAGGGTCATTCGACCCCAAAGGGGTCTAGACCCACATGTTGAGAACCGCTGATGGAGGAGGAGAGCCAGGAGCTCTGAGTTGGCAGAGACAGGAGAGAAGAGAGAGCAGGTGGGAAGGAGAGAGGAGGCCTCGGAACCCTTACAGCAAACAGCTTTGGGCCAAGGCAGGGTTGCTGGGTCCGCTGGTGGGTGGTGGAGGGAGCGGGTCTGGCTGTCCTCAGAGGCCACGTCCCTCTCTCTAAGCTGCGGACACACTGCAGTCACCTGTGGACCTGGAAGTCTCATCCACCTTTTGAAACTGCCTATGGCATCTTCACCTTGGCACCCCCTCCAACTTTTGACACCGGGTGATGTGATCCAAACGGTCATCTCTTGGAGGCGACCTGACCACAATACAGCTAATCACTTCTTTCTGAACTGGCCCTCAGACACACGCCTGCTGGAGCCTTCACTAACGCAGTATGAAGAGTGTGGGAACTGGCTTTGAAGGGGAGAAACAATTAGAGACGGAGATTTGCAGAAGACCGTCAGAGGCAGGGGTTCTCTTATGCTTTATTTTCTAAAGCCAAAAAGATTCCTCAAAAATCCCTACTTAACTCACAGTCTTAAACCAGAGACCAAGCCTTTTGAAGAAGAGCCAGGCCTTAAAAGCGATCCACATGGCATTGCTCGGATCAAAGGGAAGACAATGCTCTATGGACCCTCCTACTTAAACTGTTGACCCAGCTGATGTGCAGGGGTGGAATCGGTCCAGGATAAAAAGATCTGGAATTCTCCCTCCTCCATAGATTGCTGACTTGTAGGATGAGAGGGGCCTAGTCTCTTCCATGGTGGACCCTGGTCTTATGCTAAGGAGAATGCATGGAGGTGTCTGAGCATCTGCTTTATAATTGGTCTATTGGCCTTACAGACATGCTATTTAAGGAAGTCATCATTTGAAATGTTTTTTGTTTTTTTTTTCAATAAGGCAAAATCTACTAAGTACCTAAGAAAGGGTTTATGTAGATGGTAATGGAATGCCTTGTTTTCCCCTCTTAGGCATATGGGGTGACATTGTGGGGAGGGAGAAACTTCCCTCTGTCCTTCTAGGTTCTTCTAACTCAGCAGTTCTCAACCTGCGGGTCGCGACCCCTTTGAGGGTCGAATGACCCTTTTACAGGGGTCGCCTAAGACCAGTGGAAAACACCTATTTCCCATGGTCTTAGGAACCAACACACCGCTCCTCGGTGTAGCAAAGTGTAGCCATGTAGTTTACTGTTGTCCTAGGAAGACTGTTACCCATGCTACACCACGATTCAAGACAAGAATTTCATTTATAATTAGAAATAAATATTTCACAATATATAATTACATATTGTTTTTGTGATTAATCACTATGCTTTCATTATGTTCCATTTGTAACAACGAAAATACATCCTGCCTATCAGATATTTACATTACAGTTCATAACAGTAGCAAGATTACAGTGATGAAGTAGCAACGGAAATAATTTTATGGTTGGGGGTCACCACAATGTGAGCAACTGTATTAAAGGGTCGAGGCATTAGAAAGGTTGAGAACCACTGTTCTAACTGATCTAATAATCAAGTCAGCATGACACAGATTAACAAGAGAAAAGAGCCAATTTGAATCACATGTGTACATATGGGAATGCCGCGTACATGAGAAAGCCAGAGACCCCACACACAGGAGAGGTTCCAGGACAGAGAGGGACAATGAGATCTGTGATATTCTGAGCTGAGGATGGGGTAAGGCACCTTGGGGAGGAGGGTCTTCCCGGGCACATCAAGAAGGTGAGGTGTTCGGTAATTACAAGCTTGCCCTGTCCCAGGGATAAGTCATAAAGAGTTTTTCTGGAGACAGTGATGTTTTATATTTTAACTAGAATGCAAATCCCGTTTTCTGCAAACCAATTTTAGACATTATTGCTTTATCGCAGGTCTAAAAGTTCACTTTGTTATGTTGAAGTATCACTTTTTTTTTCTTTCTAATTATCTTTGTTGAAACTCAGTTTTGTTTTGTTTTCAATTTAAAGCTTCCCTAAAATGTGGAAAAGTTTCCCCTTTTTTCTTTATTATATCTCACCTCAATGATAATAGTTCTTTACTAGAAATCCTATCAAATATAAAGTAGAACTTCTGGATCTATCCTCTATGTCACTTTTTTTTTTTTTTTGGTCATAAAATTCATTTAATATGCTGCCATCCAGAGGGCATTCTTCCAGCTCTACAGTTTGTCCCCTAATACTGTTGGGAAATTATGATTTTTAAAAGAACCTTTCTACTATCCACAAAAACCTCTCCACAACTATAGAAGAGCAAGGAATTGCTTTACTATTACATAAACATTAAACCAAAATGTGATAAGCAGGTAGTCTTCTAAGAGTTTACAAATCAGAAGGAAATCTTGCCGAGACCGGTTTGGCTCAGTGGATAGAGCATTGGCCCGCGGATTTAAGGGTCCAGGTTTGATTCCGGTCAGGGGCATGTACCTTGCTTGCAGGCACATCTCCAGTGTGGGGTGTGCAGGAGGCAGCTGATCAATGTTTCCCTCTCATCAATGTTTCTGACTTTCTATCCCTCTCCCTTCTTCTCTGTGAAAAATCAATAAAATATATTTAAAAAAATAAAATAAAAAGAATAAAATCTCACCCTTTCCTATAGCCCAGCAGATACAACCCACCACATGCAGATAAACAATGCACTGCATGCAAGACGAGCAAAAACCAGTCTCCATGTACTGGTAAGAGGACTTACAGTACCATGTGTGGCATGTAAGGCACCCTGAATTCCCTTGGTCTTTAGGGTGGGTAGCCGTATTAGCTAATCAGCTTTATTTAAAGCGGGGTGGCTTGCATTTTTTGAACAAGTTTACAACGAGGTGGGGGTCAGGCCACCTAGATTAGGCCCCTTACCCTCCCACCGAAACCCAGGGGGGCCCTCATTCTAGGTATATCTCAGGCCCTTCATAAAGACACTTCTGGGTTGGAAAGCTGGCAACAGCCTTCCTTAGCTTTCAAAAAGATTTTCATGCATTTCAAAGAGACAGAGGCAGAATCAGGAAGTACAAGTTTACTAAAGTAAATGCTCTAAAAACAGGAAGAAGCCCTGAGACCGGTTTGGCTCAGTGGATAGAGCATCGGCCTATGGACTGAAAGGTCCCAGGTTCGATTCCTGTCGGGGGCATGTACCTTGCTTGTGGGCACAACTCCAGTAGGGGGCGTGCAGGAGGCGGCTGATCGATGTCTCTCTCTCTCATCGATGTTTCTGACTTTCTATCTTTCTCCCTTCCTCTCTGTAAAAAATAAATAAAAATATATTTTAAAAACAGGAAGAAGGGATGGGCATCTATTTCCTTATTTTCAAGCATGAATCGAGCCTCTCATGTTTAATTTGTCTTTGCCCTAACAGTGGGGACTTTATTTCTATTTTTTTTAAGATCTCTAATTATTTCTAGCAGACTTTTCTTGTGTTATGAATGCAATCATTGAAGTTCTCACATTTGCTTATTTTGTGCTTCTCATAGGCTTGCAAATTTCTCGTTGTTTTCCAGTTCATCGGCTTTAGTTTGGTGCGTCTCTTCTATCCTACTTCTTAACCATGCGTTTTTATTCAGAATGTTTGATGACCTCCTTGTGAATGAAAGCTGAGACTCGAGGAGTTTGCCTTTACTTATTTTAGTAGTGAGAGAATGTGCTGACCTGTGGACTCTGCAGTAGTTTACAATCTGTACTTCTTGGATTAGGAAACCGCATTCATCGCTTTACTTGGTTCCAAGGCATGTGATGATGACCGCGAAGCGCAAACCAGAATGGTGCAAAGGATGCCGGGACTTGATTATTTCAGAATCCTGGTAGTTCCGTATTTCAAAAACAATCTTCCTAACAATGA
This sequence comes from Lasiurus borealis, assembly GCA_004026805.1. Lineage (NCBI taxonomy): Eukaryota > Metazoa > Chordata > Mammalia > Chiroptera > Vespertilionidae > Lasiurus > Lasiurus borealis. The sequence goes on along the minus strand of PVJN01000350.1, from coordinate 189,387 downwards.
TTGTCAGGTTGTTTCCCGCTCATTATGCCTCTTGACCCTACTGTGAGTTTCTTACACCTGAACCTTTAGTTATCCAACCAACATGATGGTACCCTTGATTATTTTACTACCAGGACCATTATTTCTGGGGAGCTATTCTAGGTCCAGTCCCAGAGTTTGAATGATGATACCTCTACCCAATCACTGCCGGCTCTGTTGTCTTTGTGATTGGCCAAGAGGTGAAAGTGTGGCCCAACTCTGGCTGCAAAGAACATACCAACTAAGATGCTATTGTGTATGCCGAGGTCTCCAGGAAGGGTTTTCTCCCATTATGGAAGAAAGAGCTTCATGAGAAGAAGGTCTTGTTTCTACTAGTAATTTCTCTTTCTCCTGCTTGAGAGACTTCAAGTCAGAAAACAGAGTTTGGAGTTACAAGAAACTGTATACAGTGGTACCTCGAGATACGAGTTTAATTCGTTCCGTAACCTTGAGGCATGGGAAACTATGAGACGCTCGAGTGGCGGTAAACTGGTGGGTCGTGTGCAGCCGACTGATGCACAGGATTACTCTTATCTCAAATGTTGCTCATATTTCAAAGCAAAAATCGCTCGCTCGACGGCCTGTATCTCAAAAACCTAGTATGTTAGGGCACTCATATCTCGAGGTACCTCTGTATAACCCTGATACTAGATGACATTAGCAGAGAAGGAATGCAAGAAAGACCCGAGGCTGATGCTGCTGTTGTGGATCCATGGAACCAACCCAGAGAGGCTCATAGGCAGACTGTGTTGGAGGGGACTCAGGACCTCTTTCTCATTTCGTATTTGCACCTGAAAACACACCGCACTCCACTCACTGCCTCTGTCTCAGCAGCTCTTCTTTCTCTGCATGTATTTTGGGCTCAAATCCTCTGTTTTGTTTCCCTGTAGATCTGAGATCATCTTCTTTTTTGTCTTCCATGAATTCCCCATTCTCCATCTGAATGAGACACTTGTCTTATACTCAGCCATTTAATAAATGCATTCTTCATAACTATTATAAGACATTGGCGCCTATTCTTTTGACATGGAAGGGATTTGGAGCAGAAGGAGACTGTAGAGAAATGTGCCCAGTCTGTTGTCTTCCTAGGGTCGTTTGCTTCCAGTTTATTCGTATCCGAAGCCTTTTTGTCTTTCGAGATTCAGCTGTGTTGTCATCTTCCCAAATAATCTCCGTGTGATGGCTCAGATTTCTATCGTATTTTCTGTGTACCTCTCTTGTACTTACCACACAGCACTGAACACGTCTTCAGTCAGCCTGTCCTCTCCTGGATGGTTGTGAAGCTCTCACTGCCACGCTCTGGGGGTTATTCATATTTTAATTTTGCAGAACGACTTATTCAAGAGAGAGAACATGTGCATGTGGGGGTGTTTTATTCTTGGGATCTGCAAGGAGCGACCTTATTCCCCTCAGTTAGATGGGAAATGGAAGAGGGACTGGTTGCAAGGGAGGCTGGGTAATGTAGTCAAGCTGAGGTAAGGAAAGCCTCAGGTTTTGATGAAGACACTGCAGTCTCTGCCACAGACCTTCGCCCAGGGGTCTGCACATCTGGCCAAGGACAAAGATGGGGGGAGCGGTTCAGGCTTCTGTTTTCCTCTACTCACTTGGAGCTTCATTTCCATTTATTTTCATAAAACGTTCCTCCTCAGGCCGGTTTGGGGAAACTGAAAGTCAGAAGCAAAGATGGCTACTTCCTCAGCAGGTGGCTGCCCTCAGGTTCTCTGAGCGCCAGGGAGCAGGCTATGAGGATGCATTTCCTCTCCTGAGCCTCTGTAATGAGCCACTGGTCAACAAGGATGCAGTGCCCGGTTGATTTTTTTTCTTCTCTTTCATTTGATGAGAAAAGAGGTAGAAGTTATTTTGTTGATGTGGTAACCATCAGCCAACCACAAATGTCTTTGCAGGATAAATTGGAGGATTAGGAGGAGCTGGTGTTGACTGGCTATGTCGATTTTCTCGGCTTTCTTTCCCCCTATGATTTTTAATAAAGCAAATTAAAGTTATTAGGAGATCTTGATAAAATAAAAAGCAGCTAAGATGTGAATATCGCACTTGAAAAATTAAGGGGGTTAAATATGTACACTTTTCCTTCTGGAAGAGAAGACATTTTACTTCTCCTATTGCTTAGTTGTAAAGCATGGTGGTGTGGATGGGTAGCAGGCTTGGCGTTTAAGGCATGCTTGGTTTAAAACCTTAGTTTGCTCCTTGCTACTACTGTGCACTTGAGAAGTGACCCACATTTCCTGTGCCTCAGTTTCCACATCTTTTGAATGGGCGGAGCTATACTTTAGCAAAACTGTTTGCAGGGTTCTGCACAGTGAGTTGGAGCTCTTCATATTTCTCCTTCCTCTCTTGCCCCCCCTCAACGCCCCCAAAGCCAGCATCCTGGAGATGCTCATTCTTTGGGGCTGGACTAAGGAAGAGGGTAGCCTTCTGGAAAATGGTATGTATGAACCAGACCCAGCGTGTGACACCCCTCAGACCATTTCTTCAACATGCACCGAAACTCAGCCATGTCCCGCGGCCACTCCATCTTCGCATGTCCTTGCAGCACTTACACCCTGGTCTTTGAGCATCATGTCTCTTGAAAGAGATCATGAACTTAGAAGTGAACAGATCGCACTTTCTCTGCTTTGCTTCTCCCCCTGACCGCAACAAGGACGAAGTGCCAGTCAATGTTTGATGTCTGACTCTGCGCCAGGTACCACAGGGATCAAGGATGGGAAGAGAGGTCTCTGCTTTTAGACAGTGTGTACTCTACAGCACCTCCTGCTCCTCTCTGCCTTCTTAGGTACACGGCGGTACCTCGAGATACGAGTTTAATTCGTTCCGTAACCTTGAGGCGTGGGAAACTATGAGACGCTCGAGTCGAGGTAAACTGGTGAGTCGTGTGCAGCCGGCCGATCCGTGCGATGACTCCTATCTCAAATGTTGCTCGTATTTCAAAGCAAAAATCGCTCGCTCGACGGCTCGTATCTCAAAAATCTCGTATGTTAGGGCACTTGTATCTCCAGGTATCACTGTATTTATACGGGGCCCCAAGAAAGTGAGGGCTGTTCAAACATATCTGGTTAAAAGGAACCCTGTTTATGTGCGACTCACAAGGATGAGGAGAAGAAAACAAAGAACAGACCAGGGCTGACTCCTTCACTCCATTCAACCAAACCTGGGGTGTGGGGAGAGAAGAGAGGGGGAGGGGGAGGGTCAGCAACCCTCCCCCCTTAAATTGCTCCCGGTGCAGAGTGACTGTATTGATGGTCTCATTGCCTCCTGTCAGAGCTCTCAAAGCTGCAGGCCCACGACCGGGACCCCTGTGGGCACTAATAGCAATTTCGTTTTATATTACCAGTTAGGAAAAAAAAAAAAAATCCAAAAAGCATCGAGGAACATCCTTCATAAAAATGGTGGCCCTTCAGGAAAACTGAAACCCAGCATCTCTTTCTACTAAAAAAACACACCAGTCGAAACCGGTTTGGTTTAGTGGATAGAGCGTCGGCCTGCGGACTGAAAGGTCCCAGGTTCGATTCCGGTCAGGGCATGTATCCTGGTTGCGGGCACATCCCCAGTAGGGGGCGTGCAGGAGGCGGCCGATCGATGTCTCTCTCTCATCTATGTTTCTAACTCTCTATCCCTCTCCCTTCCTCTCTGTAAAAAATCAATAAAATATATTTAAAAAAAACCCACACACATGAGAATTAGCTTAAACGTGGCCATGTCTGCTCTGTGTGGGAAAGCCACTCGTGCCGGTGTGGTGCGTGTGATCTGGCCGGTACCCTGGCAGCCTGAGAGCGCATCCCCTCACCCCTGTCTGCGGAAAGGAAAGGGCACAGGTTGGCAAGCCAGAAGGAAACAGGGAGATGTGGCCTAAGGAGGAGCAGGAGTATATTTGTAGTTGGGAAGTTAATTTTTTTTTAAATGCTTGTCTGCACATTCATTTGTAGTATTTTTGTTCTTTTTTTTTTTTTTTTATGCCTTTGCACCACATGCGCAAGATTTAGTAATTAGCTTTAGAAGCCGAGTTCAGCAATTTATCGGGCTTAGTCTGCAGTCCGGGCACCGATGGCACACCTACCCTGACAAGACGGTTTAATGAGTCTGAAAGCGGAGCCGGGGCCCTGCAGGAGCTAATTCCAAAACCCGAGGCCGCGCGCCAGTTGCTGCAAATGATCCCAAGTGGACCGCCTGCCTTGCCTCCTGCCATGCTACCCCCAAAACGCCCTTCCCGGGGGGTGGACGGCGTGGCACCCCCGAAACCTCTTCGGAAGCAATTTTTTCTGTCCAGTTTAATTGCATTTTAGGGGAAAATGTGGAGCTCTGCAATATTTACGGCCCTGCTCAGAAGGAGAGAGAACCCTCCTTGATATTGTAGCGATTACAAAGGTCAGGAGATTTTCTCTCCTCGGGCCAATTGGTGGTACAGGGAAGCAGCACCTCGGAACGACTAATGAACCCACATTCTCCGTGTGGGTTGAGAAGAAACCCCAATTCCCGGGAAGGAGTTCTAATGAGACCTTGTGTTATTACAATGCTGTTTTGGAGCCATCGCCAGCGCGCTGATTGCTCCCCGGGCAGGGCCGCGCTCCTGTGGCCTGTTTCGTAACAAGATGAAGGCATGGGTGGCAGGAAAGACTGGTTTTCTGAAAGGAGGAAGTCACCGGGATGTGTGCGACAGAGCCCAAAGCATCACCGTCCAGGTCCGAGGCTTTGGGCAGCTTTGAAATGGAGGGAGAAAATACCAGAAAGATAAAAGCAAGGTGGCTTGGCAGGTTTCAGGATTCAGGCTGACACAGGGATACCAGTCTTCCCGTGAAGGACAGAGCTTATTCTGGATCGGGGCCACCCTTGGGGACAGAGCACTGAATGTGACCTTACAGGTGTGGTCAGTTAGTGGGCCCAGAGCACTGAATGACAGAGAGCCCAGGGGGGAATTCTGAGGGGGAGTGGGGTCCTCGGAAGTCCAGTCCGGGCTGACAAGAGGCCGGAAGTGACCCCTGATGTAAGCAGCTCCAAGACCAGTTCACAAGCACAGAGGTCCGGCTCACCTGCTTTCAGATGATAGGAAAGAAAAGGGAAAGAAAAGAGAATGAAATAATGAAAAGTGAGTTTTCAAGAGCTATTCTTAAACTAAGACCTACCTACTTTAACTAAGATGTACCTACTTTAACTAAGATCTACTACTTTAACTGCCCTCATCTGGGTAGTAAGGAGTCAAATTTAGTGTGACCTATGGTTCTCCCCCTATGTTAGTCACCAATGTCAGTGCCATCTTTTTATATATATATATATATATTTTATTGATTTTTCACAGAGAGGAAGGGAAAGGGATAGAAAGCCAGAAACATCGATGAGAGAGAGACATCGATCAGCCGCCTCCTTCATGCCCTCTACTGGGGATGTGCCCAAAACCAAGGTACATGCCCTTGACTGGAATCAAACCTGGGACCCTTCAGTCCCCAGGCTGATGCTCTATCCACTGAGCCAAACCGGTTTCAGCTGTCAGTGCCATCTTATTCTTCACATATTTGAAGCCATCAGCCAGAACTGAAGAGTCAGATGTTTCCACAAGAAATCTTCCATCGTCTGCCTCCTTCTGAAAACCCAGACAATATCTTCCCTGTGTTTTCCTGTGCATTTCTCATACTCCAGAAATTGGTAACAACTCTTACGCTTTAGCAATAATCAAGCAGAGCATCTTGATATATTCAATTAAAAAAAGTGTTCATGTTGAGTGGGATACAAATATTGATACAATAGACCTAACTTTTGTGAGTCAAGAATTCTGAAGATTCCATCTAATGTTGTGACCCTGTTACATCTAAATGTCTTCAGTCTTAGTTTTTTTTTTCCTTTGCTAAAATGGGAAAAAAATAACCACGAGTACCATAGTTTCTAAAGTTCCACTTAGTTTTAAAATTTTATAGTCTAAGTTTAGCTTCTATAAACAGGCAGGAAGTCCTTTATAACTTACCAGTTATCTATAACGCAGGGAACTGCCGCTGATGTGGCATTGAATCCACATTAAGATCTATTGCTTTCAAGAGTTTTAGTTAGAACTGCTGTCTCCTTTCTATAAAGGGCAGAGCAAGTCTGAGAGAGAGGAAACGCGACGTCTCAGCCTGAGCACGCCTGCCAATCAGAAAGACCATTTGGGGATTTGATGCAAAGTTATTTCTGGTTGATGACTCCACATGCCAGAATTCTCACTGATATTTTTAAATCCCTGCGATGAAGTCTCAGTGGGAGAAACCACAAGATGGATTGCACATGCTCATAGATCTGTCTCTGACAAACTTCTGGGTTCTCATTCATCTTTATAATTTCAGCACGCCATGTCCCAGAAAAAGCTGTGGGGAATAAAATTAAGAAGGAAACCAAAGATTTCACCCAACAGGAAAGACCAGGGGTTAAATATATTGTTTTTCTAATTAGAGGCAGGAAAAAACGTTTCTACACAACAGTTATTTTCCCTTCAATTCCCTTAGGTCTCCGCTGATGAACTATTTTCTGAAGAATTTCGTTGGTGCGTGCCTTTTCATTTACCGAATACTAATTGTTTTCCACAGTTATATATAAAAATACAGTGGGCTCAACTCGCCGGCCTGTATCGAGGCTCATGGAGATATTGTTCTCCAGGCACTCTCTATTCTGAGGAAATTGGCTTTTATAAAGTGCTCTCATAACAGAGTCTTTGTTATCGAAGCGATACTAGGAAAACTTACATATGTTAGCCAAATCAGGCTGATGATTCACATCCTATAAATTATCAGCAGGAGCAACGGAAAATCCACAGCCACATTTTTATCCAATCCAGGATCAGGATTCCCTTGATTGACACTAAGGCTTAGCAGGTTGTTCGGATACCAGGATGCTGGTAATTGCCAAGGTCAATGTGTGTTAAAAGAACACACACAAACACACACACACACACACACACACATGCTGCATCCTTTTGAAGTAGTTCTGCCCCAGGCTAGAGACTTGGATCCATTGCTCACTCACTGTCCATCACTCAGGAGGTGTGGAGATTCTTGCTCTCCAGGATGTGGTCAGTAGTAAGACAGGGGTCTCTGGGCCTAGACCTGGACCAAGCCCCGAGAGTAGCCAGTACTCCACATGCATCTTACAAAGTCCTGTGTGGTACAGGCACGTGTTTGGCCATAAAGAGACTCTAATAATAAAATAGCATGTTGCCCTCACATTGTCATTATCCCTAGTTGTTTTTTTTTAAATATATTTTATTGATTTTTCACAGAGAGGAAGGGAGAGGAATAGAAAGTCAGAAACACTGATGAGAGAGAGAGATCAATCAGCCACCTACTGCACGCCCCTTACTGGGAATGTGCCCGCAACCAATGTACATGCCCTTGACTGGAATCAAACCTGGGACCTTTCAGTCTGCAGGCCGATGCTCTATCCACTGAGCCAAACTGATTTCAGCTCCATAGTTTTTTTTTTGTTTTTTTTTTTTAATCTTCACTGGAAACTAACAAACAAAAGGGATTAAAGGCCTTGAAATGGCAAAAAATAAAATAAAATAAAAATAAATAAATAAATAGATAGATAGATAGATAGATAAATAAATAAATAAATAAATAAATCACCACCACCAAACCAAAACTGTCTTTGGTGAAATTATTAAAATGACAATAGGGAAAAATTGCAGGCAGCACAAATGAGAAAGGGTGATCCAGTCCCAAAGCATTTCACTCACTAAGTATAGCACAGGCTGAGCACATGAAGGTGCTGAGAGAAACTCTTCCCAATCCTTCATTCTCAGAAAAAGCAGCCTTACCCACAGTCTCCTAGATATCTAAGGGTTATGCCTTCCACCTTCCTTATGTTGCACAATTGTTTTTTCGTGTCTTTCATCAATAGACTTGACATATTTGCATAGTAATTATTGGTTTTTAATTTTAAAAGTTTTCAAATGCCTTTAAAACTTTTCTATGTTCTAATTTAATACTTACTAATTTAATAGGTTTATTTTGCAACTTTTCTAGTTTTGGGAGTTGGATATTTATTTCATTTAGTTTCATTATTTCTTATTTAATGAAAAATATAATTAAGTAAATGAATTTTGTTCTTTTTAAAGTCTTAACCATGCCTGGGAATGATTAAATAACTACAAAGAGATTATTATGATACGTAAAATCTTATTGTAGTTAATTTTAATAACTTGTCCTAGGAGCTTTGATTAATCTTTGGGTCTAAAGATTATTTAGTAGAACTCTTTGTTTTTATTTCCAAGTGATTAGATTCATTTTCTTTATTATTTTGTAATAAGTTCCTGCTTTTATTACATTGTGATTAGAGGATCTATGATAATAACCGTGAACTTTTATTTGTAAATGTATTGGAACAATGTCAAGAAATGCTTGTTCTACAGAGGACAGCTTTTGATATCAGTTTGCAAAAATATATCACTTGTATTATTCTAATATTATGTCAATTATTTTGCTCTAATTGAGCTATAAAAATATAACAATATATGTCAGTCACCTACCAAGTCTATTTTTCTTTCTCATCTTGCTGGTGGTTTCTCTAAGTTTTTCTTGTATACTTCGGAATTTGTGAATTCAGAACTAAGATCCATGCCAACAGTACCTTTTCAAAGTTGATGCTTTCTGCATTTCTTAAGATCACTATTTCTGTTATTTATATAAAATGGCTAATGTAAGCATTTACCCACCATTTGCCCATCTTTTTATTATTACCAGGTATCCGTCTTTATTATTTTTATCTCAGTATGATTCTTATAGAAGTTCTAACTGGATATTTTTAAGCCAATCTCATTGTTGGCTTTCATGAAGAATTTAGCCTATTTTCACTTATTTTGATAATGTCTATATTTTATAAAGTACTTGAAACTGTTAATGATAAAATATATAGGACCTGTTATAAATCATAAATGTAAAACTCAATGACATATTTCAAAGTGCTTATGTCCATGTAACTACCAGCTGACTAAGATACAGAATTTAATAGAACCTCTCTTGTGCCCCATTTAGTCACCACTGAACGTTACCATTCAGATTGCCAGAACCAGAGATTAGTGTCCCCTGTCATGCAGTGCCATAGTCTGGGTGGCCTATAAAACAACACCTGTTTATTTCACACAGCTCTCCATCCTGGGAAGTCTGAGACCAGGAGGCCACAGTTTCTGTGCCTGGTGTGGATTTGCTTCCTGGGCCATCGCTGCCTTTGCTGCGCCCTTGTTGGAGTAGAAATGTTGTTTGATTTGGGTTAGAAATTATAAATACAGTGATACCTCAAGATACGAGTTTAATTCGTTCCGTAACCTTGAGGCATGGGAAACTATGAGACGCTCTAGTCGAGGTAAACTGGTGGGTCCTGTGCAGCTGGCCGATCCTCGCGATGACTTCTATCTCAAATGTTGCTCGTATTTCAAAGCAAAAATCGCTCGCTCCACGGCTCGTATCTCAAAAATCTCGTATGTTAGGGCACTCGGTACCACTGTACTGCCAAAAGCGGTTTGGCTCAGTGGATAGAGGGTCAGCCTGCGGCCTGAGGGGTCCTGGGTTTGATTCCGGTTAAGGGCACATCCCCAGTGTGGGGTGTGCAGGAAGCAGCTGATCGATGTTTCTCTTTCATCGATGCTTCTCTTTCATCAATGTTTCTAACTCTCTGTCCCTCTCTCTCCTTCTCTGTAAAAAGTCAATAAAAAAAAAAATATGTATATATATATATATATATATATATATATTTATTTATTTATTTATTTTTAAAAAGAAATTATAAATACTGTGAGGACGTAGTTAAAAATCATTTCACTCTGCATAACTTGGGAATTAACGTGAAGCAGCTGACGGCACTGCGCACCTGATAACCATAGTGTGATGACGGATAGTCCTTCCCCCCGCCCCCCTCAAGAGTGAAACTGAGTGTGTTTACAAGTTTGTTTACTGATGCGCCCATTGGAACGCATGTTAAACTTGAGATCTTATTATGCATTTTATTTATTAGATTTCCCCTACTTCCCCTCCCCTCCGCCCCCAGCCCCGGACTGCCATGGGTACTACAGGCTACTTAAAGGGTTGCTGAATACCATTCAGGTTGATCATTGCTTGATGGCTGAACACCCTGCCCTCGCTGATGGCTCTGATGCCAGCGCTGCACTATGGGCTGATGATCCTGCCTTTGGCATCGCTGATTGCCCCTGTCTGGATGCTGTCCCTGCTTCCCCTCCGCCCGATGCCAGAAGAAAGGCTGGGCCTCAGATTGGTCCATGCCACCCCATGGCAGGGCGCCAGGATCTCTGACGGTGACACTGCCCCCAAACTGAAACCACTCTCTGGCCAGATGCCAGCCAGAGATGACTGCATCTCTGCACCAGACACTCAATGCCACTGGGATCGCATGCAACCTGTACCCACGGCACCAGGAATTTGTGGGAGTGATAAAGTGGTGCGTGATTTGCCACTGCATCCATCTGTGTGGCTTAATTTCCCTTGCTGTCTTAATTATGTGAATGTTAGATTATGATGCCTACCCTTGCCCTGCTTGCTTAGAGCAGTCTCTTCGCTAGCAACTACTGAAGCGTCCGAACAACTGCACAGTTAAGTTTATCTGAAGGGAACGCCTTGGATAACACCCCTCCTTTCTGGGACAGCCCCCACGTGGCACAAGAGGGAGCATGAGCTCTCTGAGGTCACTTATTAAAGCGCACTCCACTTCAGGAGAGCCCACCCTTGTGAGCTAATCACCCCCCAAAGGTCCATCTTCAGAGAGCATCACAGTAGCTTTCAGCAGATGATGGGGGGCAGAGAGGGGGGTCGGGGCGCACAGACTTTCAGTCTACAGCAATGTGTTTCACTGTTTTTGAAGTTTATGTAAAAGAAATCCTATGTAAGTTTTGCACATAATCTTTGTATCTGACTTCATTTATTCATTTTCATTTTGAAAACATCTTCCATGGTATTTCCCGAAGCAAGTTTGTAGTTTTATCGCCGTATAGAGTTCAGTGTTCTGACTGATCAAAAAATGCATTTATTCTTTCTATAGCCAATGGACAGTCGTTTGAGTTTTTCCAGTTTGGGCTCAATGTAAATAACACTTGTATAGACATTGTTTTATAATTCTTTTGATGTAGAAGACGTAAGTGGAATGGGTGGGTCATAGCATGAATATGTGTGTGTGTGTGTGTGTGTGTGTGTGTATCTATATCTATATCTATATCATCTATATACATGCATATATATATATTTACTTAGGTTTATAGATTTATATATGTGTATATTTAATATTTTATTGAATTCGTGACCCTGCATATTTGCCCAGAGTGGGTTTACCACATTCTGCTCTAGGAATACATGGAAACACATCACTTTAATCACTTCATTCCAGTCAGGCGCTGACTGTGGCTGGGCTGACAGCCTCCGTGTATCTTCAGTTCACACTTACTCCCAGGATGCTCCTCTCCTCAGTTCCAAGGAGAGACCGGGATATTTACAAGCATCTCTCTCCTCCGCGGGCCCTGGGTTCCAATCTTGTGTCTCCAGTTCGGTGAAACTGCCCAAAACATAGCTCTACCTTCCAGGACTTTCTGTTTAGCCTCTGAAGATCCACCCTGCACAGCTTGGCACTCGGCGAAGGCCTCATGAAGGAGAGGCACCGGTGCTGGGCTGGTGCAGACCTGCAGCCATCCTCTTTCTGTAACAAGGGTAATTGTCAGCCTCTCGCCTGCGGGCCTGTGAACAGTTTGCCATGCTCTTTCCCCAAGAATGAGAAAGCCTGAGGACAGAGGTGGCTTACAGCACGCTACCTCATTCTCTGCTTTTCTCTTCTCTTGCATCCTCAAGGGCTGAGAGCATCACAGCCCTCGTGCACAGAGATGATTCTTTTGAAATCCAAACTGACTAGGTGTTCTTGACAGGAACAAACTATAGTTGGAAGTTCAAGTCTGACCTACGTTTGCTTTCTGTTTCTATGCTTTTATAGGAGTTTACTGTCTTTTAAAGTATTGTTTATGTTTCTGTTCTTTATTTCTTCTTCTAACGTGGACACCGCATAGCACATTTTGATTATTATGGTAGTTTCTTTTTTGTTTCAAAAATGCAAACTTAAGCTCTGATTTCCGTATTTATCAGTGAACATCACCAGAACTCGATCCATTTTTACTCCCTCAGAAATCTCTTGGTATCCTTACACTGTTTTTAAGATTATTTGTACAAATAGATTTCTTTTTCTTTATAAGGTAACTAGAGGCCTGGTGCATGAAAATTCGTGCACTCAGGGGTTGGAGGGTGTCCCTCAGCCTAGCTGTGCCCTCTCACAGTCCAGGAGTCCTCAGGGGATGTCCACCTGCCAGCTTAGGCCCGCTCCTGAGGGGAATGGGTCTAAGCTGACAGTCGGACATCCCTCTGGCAGCCCAGGAGCCCTCAAGGATGTCTGACTAATGGCTTAGGCCTGGTCCTCTATGCTGGCCAGCCATGAGCTGGCTTCTGGCTAAGTGGTCGCCCCCCCCCCCCCCCAACTGTGGAAGCACCCTGACCCCAGGTGTCAGCTCCTCCATGAAGCATCTGCCCTCTAGTGGTCATAGCAACCGTCGTTTCTGGTTGTTCCACCATTAGGGTCAAGTTGCATATTATTCTTTTATTATATAGGATGTTTGTTCTCTCCTCCTTGAATGCTGATAGAATATTTCCTCTCCAAATTTGGCAGAGATCTGGGCTTTCTATTGTTGTTGTGCTTACGTGTTTCTTCTAGTTTTCCCAGCTTACTTGAATAACCATGTACTAGACAATATCTGTATTAAACTGATTGTCAATGTACAACACTGTCATCACATTGTTAAGTGCCTTTATTCTAATACTGTTCATTTTTTAATTTAAATAAGTCATCAGGGGTCACAGGCCAATTCCCTCACAATTACAGTCAGAGAAGAAAAATGAAGATATTAAACTTAGTCACGGCTTTCAAGGAACCCACAGCCATTTAGGCAAATGAACAGCCACTGGTTGCCCAGGCAGTACCCATTTAGCCCTTCTTCCTTGTAGACTGAACTCTAGTCATTAAGATATAAGTGAGCTGAAACCGGTTTGGCTCGGCGGATAGAGCGTCGGCCTGCGGACTGAAAGGTCCCAGGTTCGATTCCGGTCAAGGGCATGTATCTTGGTTGTGGGCACATCCCCAGTAGAGGGGGCATGCAGGAGGCGGCTGATTAATGTCTCTCATCGATGTTTCTAGCTCTCTATACCTCTCCCTTCCTCTCTGTAACAAGTCAATGAAATATATATTTTAAAAAAAGATATAAGTGAAACCTGCTGGATGTTCTGGGAAGATATTTGCCTCTAAGAATTAATGTAAATAATTGCATTTGGCATGGCTCTCCCATCCCCCTTTTCCCTGACTGACCATGAGTTTTGAAGGTTCAGCTGCCATCTTGGTGAGTCAATAGCCAGCTTTCCCGCGTCAGCAGTGAGAAAAATGTCAAGAAAATCACAGCGGTGCCCGTCCTGAGATCACAGCGCCTCTAAACAAATGCCCTCAGCCCCTGCGCGACAGACTTCTGGTTGTGTCAGGTAACAAGCGTCAACTTCCATCAGCCACTGTACGCCACGTTTTCAGGATGTGGATCTGAGCGATACATTGCGGAAAAGTAGACAACCGCATGGTGAGTAGCCAAATACGCGGGACAAAGAAAACGGTTCTGTTTTCTTAGCTTTTCCCCCGAGCAGGCAGCCTGGCTGCCGCTGTGTGAGAAAATCCCCCTCGGCCCTGGGCTCCTGCACACTGCGTGGCCGACGCAGGCAGAGGGTTGCTCCTTCTTTTAAAACCCTTTCCCGTTTCTCCCTACAAAAAGCTGCTTTCTTCCTCTTTTTCGAGACACAAGATTACAAAATAATTAGATGTGTTCCCAAGCCGGCAAAACCTGAATGAGGGCATCGGCAGCACATTCTGAAGGTGCTGAGAATAATTTTTTCCCCCTTTAAGCCTCTTAAGAGAGTCCATTGAGAGATCTTTTTCTCTCGAACCAATTACCAAAGCGAAGCTCAAATGGTCAGCCCGGCTAGTGACTGCCTCCAGATGGTCTCCGCGTGGAGCATAAGGAATCCAGACTGAAAGCTCGCGCGTGAAAAGGGAGAAATTAAACTCAGAAAAATAAATGAACATAGGAACTCAGTCGTCTCTGAGACTTCATTTCCCCTCCAGAACGACAGAATCCTGGAATGTCAGAACGGACAGCTCAAGGGGATCAGCTCTCATGTCCCAATAATTTAATTAGATGAATGTACCTTGGTTTATTGTAACTGTTGGTTAACAGCGATGCTAAGCGTTTTGCAAAGCATTTAAAAGAAAACAAATACAGAAACCGGAGACAGATGCCTTAGTTTTGTACCGTTTGAAATGTCTGTAATCCTTGTGATGATAACAAGTGACAGGAAAAACTTTGTCATAAAGTCTATTTTGAAGCTACAGCAAAGCCCAACTCATTTGGAAGCTCTTTGCATACAAATGGAATTTTCTGGTGGTGGTGGGCAATCAGCACTTTCCACAAATATGCACTATGATGTTTCTAGTTTTTGAATCTGTTATTCATTCATTAATTTACTGTTTTCAGCATGTAAATACACTAGACATTGCTTTTGTAATTGAATTACCATCCCGTAGTTATGTTCTCACTTAGTAACTCCAACTTACCGTGAGTTACATGCATTGATCGGCTCTCTTTAAATTTTAAGCATGAGACATTCAAGGTGAGCCAGCTTAAGCAAAATTAAAAGTAATTATTGGCTGACATAATAGAGAAAAGTGAACATTTCTAACTGAGATGAATACAGTCATGGACTTGTTATGCACCAGGAAGTATTTCCAAGACCTTTCTCCCCGCTCTCTCACCTGTGCTTCACTCTGGGAGTCACTGTTTCATTTACCAGAATTCTCCGTGTTGGTTCTGGATAAAACTAGCCATGAGAGAAATGTCTGTAAGCCATTTTGTGTTCAGAATGAAGGTGGAGGTTCAGGTGCTGTTGAACGGAGCAAGTATTGTCCTACGCTGCTGACTCATCTTGTTTGTGAATCAATGGCCAGACACGAAGTCTATAGTAACTACTGGGTCTCCTTCTTCAGCTTCTTTTTTAAAAAATATATTTTATTGATTTTTCACAGAGAGGAAGGGAGAGGGACAGAAAGTCAGAAACATCGATGAGAGGGAGACATCGATCAGCCGCCTCCTGCTCGCCCCCTACTGGAGATGTGCCCGCAAGCAAGGCACATGACCCCGACTGGAATCGAACCTGTGACCTTTCAGTGCGCAGGCTGACGCTCTATCCACTGAACCAAACCTTCTCGGCTTCTTCAGCTTCTTTATCTTCTGGGTCAAGTTCATGCTTAGACCCATGAATAAGATGGATACGTCTTCTAGAAGTATCCGCATCTTCAAGACAAAGCTTAGAGGGAGTGATGGATTGATAAAGGTTCCCACTCATCACCATGGAGTCTGGGTCATCTCATGGACCTATTTGTCCTTCCTCTATAGGACTTCACAGCCAGCTCTACTCTAACTCCCTGCCCTGTCCCAGCTCCTTATGCAGAAGGAACAATCATACACAGACCATTTAACCAGCTCCTATAATCGTGTAGTCGACTCCCTTTAATCACCCAGCTTAGTCTAGATGACTCAGAGGGATTCTGGTTCTCCAATTAAACCCTGACTGATAAATTGTCCATTAGAAGTTGAAAAAAAAAGATACTGTTATACCTTCAGTGTTTGCTGAATTGAAGAATGAATGTGATAAATTAAGTTCTTCTTGGTACGCTACCCTCATTTATTTGCTTTTCCGCTCACAATACATCCTCATATCTATCCACTTATTCTCTATATGTGCATTTATCCATCCATATGGCTGAGAACCATTTTTAAAGATCTAGGAAAGCAACTATGAATAATGCGCAGAACTCTTTTACACATGCACCTGCACTCAAGTGGAAGATGGAGGCAGACCTGGGTCAATAACGTTTTGCATCTGACTTCCAACACGGGGGAATAAAGACCAGCCTTTCCAGCTGAAAGTATCGGAGAATTTCAGTTTGATGAAAAGTAATTACCTGGGCAATGAAGCAGCATGGCGCACTATAAATGGCTGCATTAGAACACCGGCTGGGAGTCAGCTGATTTCTCGGGTGAATTTCGCTGTGAAATCTCAGCAGAGCTCCTCACCAAATTTAGGGCAATTTTCTTGCGTTTCTCCAGCCAATATCCTTTCCCGGAAATATTTTGCTTAACTGTTTTTGATCTGTCTCTTGTCAAGCTGGCTATGTGCTTGATCGGATTTACCCATCCACATCCTGGTTGAGTTCTTCATTAAACCATCATCGCGAAGTGTTGGCGATGATCACCGGCCTGAGCTCTGTGGACCGCCGTGTTGTCACTCACGCAGGGGCTCCAGCGGGGCTGAGGTCATAATACGGGAGAGATGAGAGTCGGTTTTCCGCGGGTTTTCTCCTGGCCTCCCTCACCAAGTCCCTCTCCTTCTCTCAGCCTTTGAGCCTCCTCTTCTTGCCAAGCACCGTGGGGAAGGGCTGGTCCCTGTGAACAGCCTTTTCCTGCAGTCTCTTCGGGGATCCCTCCTGCTTCCCGGGGCTCGTGATATCTTTCTCTGCCTCCCAGACACACACCTTTGAGTGAAACTGCCAGAAGCAAATGTCATCCTTTCCCTTTTATCAACAGTCTCTCGGAGCTTGCACAAGAGACGCGTTTCTCAGCTGCGGGGAGGCAGGGAAAGCACAGGAGGATTCTTACATGGAAGGAGCATTTCCACACAGAGAGACTCCACCGCCCTGCAACCCCCATCCTGGGGTGCAGCCCCCGAACCTCGTGCTGAGCTTGGAGATGAAGGAGTGGCAAGCTGAGCTGTTGCTCTCTGCTCCCAGCAACTGTTCTTATTTCCCGGGTAAAGCAAAGGAGCGGGAAGGAGGAGGACTTACTGAATTATGTGTTCATGAAACAACCATTGAGTCTCGTGGTTAGGACATGTGAAAAAAGACTAGATCCCCAACACCATGATGCTTACTTACAGTCTAGAACAGTGGGTCACGACCCCTTTGGGGTGGAATGACCCTTTCACAGGGGTCGCCTAAGACTATTGGAAAACACCTATTTCCCATGGTCTTAGGAACCAACACACTGCTCCTTGGTGTAGCAAAATGTACCAATGTAGTTTACTGTTGTCATATGAAGACTGTTACCCATGCTACACCATAATTCAATACAAAATTTCACTTATTTGTAATTAGAAATAAATATTTCACAATATACAATTACATATTGTGATTAATCACTATGCTTTAATTATGTTCAATTTGGAACAACGAAAATGCATCCTGCATATCAGATATTTACATTACAGTTCATGAGAGTAGCAACATTACAGTGATGAAGGAGCAACGGAAATAATTTTATGGTTGGGGGTCACCACCCCATGAGGAGCTGTCTTAAAAGGTCGCGGCATTAGGAAGGTTGAGAACCACTGGTCTAGAAGGAAAGACCACCAGAAATCAAGGAAAAACACACTTAAATGAAACAAGTGCTAATTCTGAGGAATTCTAAGCAAGTGTGAAGAGAGTAACTGGGAGGAGGAAGAAGGAAGGTGACACTATTTTAGTTCAAGTCGCTACAGCCAGCTTCTAAGGGGGTGACATTTAGCTGAAACATAAAAAGTGAGTGGTTGTGTGAAGACATCTATCCATCCAGGGAATGGTAACCAAGTGTGCATTCTGTTTTTCCAGAGACAAAAATCCTTCTTGTTAATGATGTGCATGCTGAGGACCTACTGTGCACAAGTCAGTGAGTTGGGCACACGGACAAGTGCTCCAACGATATAAAATTCAGATTCCTGACATGAGGAAGTGACCTTGATGAGTCCATATAAGAAGGAAAGGAATAGGATATCTGATTTATTATGGCTGAAGAATAAAACAAAGCACTTTCCTAAGCACTTGGAAATGTGTTCAAATGTACAGTATCAGCATACATGTATGGTTCCCCAATTTGCAACCCTTTCAGCTTACAAAAGTGTAGTAAATGGCTCCTCTGCCCTTATGATGATAGGTCCTTCAAACGAGAGCATATTCCAGATGATGCTTCCGCCTCTGAAAGACGTACAGTTGCCCTTTACTATTAATAACAATCTATTCAACCAAAGTTCAGTATTGCACAGGTCGTGTCTTCTCTTGGAAGCGTAGAGATTTCCACATTGATTTCCGTGCGTTGTCTCTGAATAGCCTCCCCACCTTCCCCCTCCCCGCCACTTTCCACCTCACAGGGAGATTCTCCTTCACAGTCTCTTGTTACAAAGCGGAGCGCATGCTGTGCCTTTCTCCTGCCTGAACACAATAGACACCGTCAGCAGAAAGTGCTGGATAAATCGAAAGTCCGTGAGGAGGGAAATAAGGGTCTTTTTTTAGATGCTGTTGAAGGAGCAGAAAGAAAGAAGGCAAGTGGGTGAAAAGTGTCACTGCCTGAACCAGTGTCGTGATCACGCCACGTCTTGGGCACTCTCTACCCACATCTGCGCCTCTCCACATAAGGGGCACACGCAGGGGCACACGCACCAGCACGGCTGCGCATCCTCTGCCCCTGTAGGCAGCGGGCACCTCTCTGGAGGCTTTCTTAGCATGACTGGGACATGGTTTGCTTTCCCTTCAAGGGGCTTAGCAGGTAGACAAACCTGGTTTTCAATCCATGCTCTGCCAACCCATCGCGTATTCTTCAGAGAATAGTTTTCCTTCACACATCTCCGTGGCCAGTGTGGATAGGGATGCCTACTTCGTAGAAGTTATTTGAGGATGAGTCCCTGGCCTCCAGTTAGTACTCTTGAACAGTTACCTTTGTGTGACGTGAATAGAGAAGTATGGCTCTTAGAAGGTGTTAGGCTGAGTTAATTGTGAAAGTCATTTATAACAAGCATTACAAAAATGACATACAATATAACAAACATGCTATTAAAATATCTCACATAAATGCATATATGTGTATGTGTACATTTATACAGTTATACCTCGAGATATGAGTGCCCTAACATAGATTTTTGAGATACGAGCCATCGAGCGAGCGATTTTTACTTTGAAATACAAGCAACATTTGAGATAGGAGTCATCGCGAGGATCAGCCGGCTGCACACGACCCACCAGTTTACCGAGACTCGAGCATTTCATAGATTCCCACGCCTCAAGGTTACGGAACGAATTAAACTTGTATCTCGAGGCACCACTGTGTATAAAATAAATTTTATACATATTCTATGTATAGAATCACCTGCAGAAAGGTTAAGACAGACAGAATTTTGAGTAAGAACGCCCACAATCCAAATGAAAATCAGTGTGCGTTAATATCACACCTACTAGCATCAAATGCATAGAAATTTCCAAATCTGATAAAACGGAATTTTGGAAAAATGTGCAAACAGGCAACTGGGTGTGCTCAGTGAATGGGAGGACAAATGGATCAGTCATTGGGAGAGTGATTTGGCAGTGTTCGGCAGAGATGTAAACTGTGCCTATGTGTTTCCACGACAGCCGCGATACTGTGTTCTCTAGAGAGACTCACATGCACAAAATGTTTGTTCCGGGAGTGCTCACTGCAAAAACATCGGTGCCAGTAAAAAAAAGGGGGGGCGGGAAGAGCCCCATTGTTTCAGCGTAAACTAAATGGATAAACTCACTTGTTCGTGTATGAGAGAACTCTCTTAAAGTGCATGACCCATATTTGTATAAACTAACAGAGACATGATGAGAGGGTGGTAAAAACATGGCTACGGCAACAGCATAAAACATGAATGATGCACATCTCAACCAGGAGGGACTAATTGTCTCCAGGGAGGGGAGATGGGAAAGGAAGCCATAGGGAAGGAGGTATTTTGCTGAATCTGTAAAGTATTATTATTATTTTTTTTGTAAAGAGCTGAAGGCATTTGGGAAAAGGTGAATGTCTTTTTAATTATGCTAGTTAATACACAAATGGCTATGATATACTTTCCCATGGTTTTCTACGTTCTTCACATCATTCATTATTTGCAATGAAAACAGGAATACCGTAAGTGCATGAGCACGTAGATGGGTGGGGAAAAGTAGCGCCCTTGGCATTACGTAAATTTTCTATTTAGCCCCTGTTTCACAATAGTATAATTTTAAGAAAACTGTAGAGTGGTCCTTCCTTTACCCCATCACTGCACATACTAAGAACTGTATGTAAATGGCTTTAAAACGTTTATTGTAGATGCTATCAGCAAAGCAGCACATTGCTTGCTCCTGGAACTGAGGATGTGGCAGCACACAGAATTTTCTGAATGTGACCGGGATTCTTTCCTCATGTGAGAGTAACAGACACTGAGGGTGAGTCTCTCTTAATATCATTTATACAGTGGTACCTCGAGATACGAGTTTAATTCATTCCGTAACCTTGAGGCGTGGGAAACTATGAGACGCTCAAGTCGAGGTAAACTGGTGGGTCGTGTGCAGCCGGCCTATCCGTGCGATTGCTCCTATCTCAACTGTTGCTCGTATTTCAAAGCAAAAATAGCTCACTCGATGGCTCGCATCTCAAAAAATCTCGTATGTTAGGGCACTCGTAACTCGAGGTACCACTGTATGTGTTTTTGTGGTCCAGTTCCCACAATGGATATTTGAAAATATTCTGAAGGGAAGGACATTGTTGCACTAACCACTTTTCCCAAGGGAGCTATCTGGAAGGAGTGGGAGGAATGCAGGTTCTAAGGTTTGTGTGGGACACAAGGCCCCAACCCTCGTTTTTGTTCATTATCCTGGCATCTCCCTGCCCAGAGTAGGTTCTTCATACATGAGTAGGAAATGCAAGTGGGTCCTTTATTAGGACAACCACGGTGCCTAGTGTGGTGAGGGTCTCTTTCCTCTAGATTTAATAGCACCGCACAAATACCTGGAGATATGAGTGGCCTAACATACGAGATTTTTGAGATAGGAGCCATTGAGCAAGTGATTTTTGCTTTGAAATACGACCAACAGTTGAGATAGGAGTCATCACGTGGATTGGCCGGCTGCACAGGACCCACCAGTTTACCGTGACTCGAGCGTCTCATAGTTTCCCACGCCTCAAGGTTACGGAACGAATTAAACTCGTATCTCGAGGTACCACTGTAGCTCTGTCCTCATACAGATCACAAACACTGTGGCTGTGGCTCATGTACCTGATTCTCCCATTGATTGTGTACCACATTGATTTAAAATATATACTGAGTGACCAGATCATTAGGGGCGCAGTGCATGAATTCGTGCATGGGTGGGCTTCGTGCATGGGTCGAACTCCTGGTCTCGGGATAATTTACATATTATCCTTTTATTATATAGGATATACACAAAGTGGCCAGATTCTGATGCATTCAGAGATCATAATAATCTGGCTACTCTTGTATATATTTACAGATTTCAGAGAGGAGGGGAGAGGGAGAGAGAGATAGAAACATCCATGATGAGAAAGAATCATTGATTGGCTACTTAGAGCACACCCTTCCCCTTCTCCCAACCTGGGGTTGAACACCTGGACCTCCTGGTTCATAGGTAGCAGCTCAAACACTGAGCCACAGCAGCCGGGCCTGCATTGATTTTTAAAACAACATACTTGTTTATTTAAAACAGATATTGATCTAGAATTCACAATGTGTAGGGAGAGAAAAATAAGACGCAACATTTGCTGGGACCGGTTTGGCTCAGTGGATAGAGCATTGGCTTGAGGACTGAAGGGTCCCAGGTTCGATTCCGGTTGGGGGCATGTACCTTGCTTGCAGGGATATCTCCAGAGTGGGGTGTGCAGGAGGCGGCTGATCGATGTCTCTCATCGATGTTTCTGACTTTCTATCTCTCTCCTTTCTTCTCTGTAAAAAATCAATTAAATTTATTTTAAAAAAAAAGACACAACATTTACTCACCAGCAGTTTACAGTTTAGTACAGTCATTCTCAATCCTAGCTTCGAACCGAAAACCTCGGGAAGGGGGTGTGTATATCTGTATATAGAGTATCCCCTGTGGGTGTCTGAACCCTATATATGCTACGTTTTTCCTATATATACACACTTATGATTCACTTTCATTTATAAATCAGACACAGGAAGAGATGAACAATAATGACTAATAATGAAATAGGAAAATTATAACAACGTCATATAATAAAAGTTATGAGACTGTGGTCTCAAAATATCTTATTATATTGTACTTACCTTTCACTTACTAGTAAAAGAAAGCCCAGCTTCTCTTTGGCAAATGCCAATGGCTATATCTCTACTCTTGTACCTTGGGCCATTCTTATGTCAACCAAGGATTATTTGAATATAACCACTATGATACCCTTTCAGCCAATCTGATCATCCAAATGGCTGCCCAGTGATTGACAGGCAGATACTGTATACAGTCTGGTTTATAGACCATTTTGAAATCTTAAAATAAAACCTCTAATAAGGATATAAAGTCATTTGTCCATGAAATTAAAAAAAAAAAACCACACACACATTATTGTGGCAGAGACCCCTTAACTGAAGTGACAGTTTAATATGGAAGGTGTGTCCTTAAGGTATTTTACAATGAATTAACATTGAACCTGCAGTCTCTACAATTTCTTTTTAAGTGTTAAGAACTGACCCTCATTTTGACTAGATACTTCATTAATATTCATTTGTATATAATTACCTTAATTTCAGTGATAATGACTTCAGCTACCAACTGTTTGATTGATGGAACTTGCATTTTCTCTGGAAAGGAGCTAAGATATAAAAATCACACCATTCATGCATGCCTGGTATTTTTAGATGCCTTTAATTACTAACCCGCTAAATAAGCATGCAAACCACGCTGTGATTGATAGAATCTCTTGGTTGAAGTGATTTTTTTTCCCTCAGAATTGGGAAGATGCTTGAATCAATTGAGTACTAAAAATAAACCACTGAAAGCTGAACCTTCCAGAATCAGGATGCTCTTGAATAAAGCATCTAACAAGAAGCAGGGATTAAACTGCAATCTTTAAGAGATTCTGACAAGAAAGAACCAACAGAAACTTCTCATGGAGTGGAGTGGTCTGGGAAAAAAAAATTGTTAAAAGCCTGTAACTTTCCAAATCGTCACTTACTGAAAACATGCTCAGAAGCAAGATGTCAGAAGCTAAACCAAACCTGAACTGGGTGTCATGAGGGGCAAGGAAAAGAGCAAGACAGAGGACAAGAGGTGCAAGATGCTGATGGGCTGAAGGCTGAGGAGAAGAACAGGACCAAGGTTAGAACTATGTCCGTCCCGGGGGGATGATACCCTGTCCCCATCAGGACCCAATACCGATGGATACCATTTTGAGGAAGAGTCTCCTCCAGACCTGTGGATGTATCCCCAGGCGAAAATAAATATGCGTTCAACCTGAGCACACCCACTCATCCCAGGGTGGACTCCCCCAATCACGTGAAAGCTAACTGCACAACACCGTGACAGTTACCGCAGCATCACGTGAGAAATCTGGAGAAGGCTGCCTTCGCCAAGGATGTGTTCGGCCTGAGATTATTCCCAGGCGCTTCCTTTGTTACTAATCAACAGCACTGTCTGAAGGAAACCAGGTCATTAGAATGTGGCCACCCTCTGAAAGTGTTTATACTGGATGGGAAATCAAGCATCTCATAGGCTGAGAGGTGGGCTTTTGGTTGGTCCTGAATTCCCTTGTGTTCTCTCTTCACTCTTTGATCCTAGTTTATCACAGGCAGATCTCTCTCTCTCTCTCTCTCTCTCTCTCTCTCAGGGTTTTGAGAACCCCCAGATGCCTGTCCCTACTTTCCTTCGTGCCAACAATGGCGTGCCTTAGGCTTGCAGGCTATGGAGGAACATGGGGTATCAAATCCAGCCTTCAGGACCCCTGGGTATAGGGGGGTCTTTTCCCTTTCTCTCTCTCTCTCTCTCTCTCTCTCTCTCTCTCTCTCTCTCTCTCTCTCTCTCTCTCTCGACTGCTGCAGCCCACCCTCCCCTGCCACCACTGTAGGTATTTCTCAAGATCTGCTTTCTCCGTGGCAGCATCTGCATCACCCTTAGAGGACAGCTTGTTTGCTCCTTTGTCTTTGGAGTCTTCAAAGCCCACACCCCAGTTCAAAGCTTCTTCTCTCTCCAGGCCACATTTTCAAGTCTCTGGTGGACATGACTCCTGGAAAAACACACAACCAAAACCAATTCATAACCTTCCCTCGGGATTCCTTTCAACTATCTTATTTGGTCTCTCTCTCTCTCTCTCTCTCTCTCTCTCTCTCTCTCTCTCTCTCTCTCTCTCTCTCTTTCTCTTCTAGGCTCAAGTCCTAGACTCCTGTGTCATAGTCAACCCAAACCAATTCATAACCTTCCCTCTGGAATGTCATTCCTTTCAACTATCTTAATGGGTCTCCCCCCAACCCCTCCTCTTTTCTAGGCTCAAGTCCTAGACTCCTGTGTCATATTCAAGTCCAAACTCACTTGTGTGACTCAGTTGGTTGGACACCATCCCATGCATCAAAAAGTTTCTGGTTTGATTCCTGTCCAGGCACATGCCTAGTTGTGGGCTTGATCCATGATAGAGGGCAGCCGACAGATGTTTCTCTCTTGCATCAATGTTTCTCTCCCTTCCTCTCTCTATAGAAATAAAAAAAAAATTAAAGAATATTTGACCTTTTAACGACAATATTTCATCATGCCATATGAATCTGTATTGGATGAATTTAGAGGAAATGAAAGGCAATGCAATTGGGGATACATTTTTTTTTCTTAAGACTTCACCAACTCGGTTAGAAGATAGCTCTGTCTTACTTATCAATCCCCATTCAATACTTATCAACTGTTTATTTCTGTAAGACTGTGGGCCTTCATTAGCTTTTTGGGGGGAGGGCCTCTCTAAAGACTGATACTGAAGGCGATGGATTAAGTAGCAAAGGCTTCATTGCTTCTCCCATTCAGTGGTCTCTATCCCAGTGGTCTATATTGCCCATCTTCTCATAGCTGATTCTGTAAACTGGGACCTTCTAGACTGTCTTTCTCCTTCTCTCCATAGAGAAGTTATAAACTATGGAACTCAGGAAGGCGGGTGGAAGATAAAGAAGATAATAAAGCAAAGCAAAAAAAAAGGCAGTAAAAATAAAACTGTATTTATAATGATCTTCATGCATAATCTTCAAGGCTGGTTTCCAAGGCAGCTGACCAGGGAAATGAGCACAGACCTGCTCATTTTGCACGCAGGGAAGGGGTCCCTCCCGGGGCCCTCTCAGCGGTGGCTCTGGGTGTCAGACACCTCCCCCGACTCTTCAGCGGGGTCCCTTTCTTCTTCCCGTGAGGGGAACATGACACCCCTGCCGCCTCCTTCCTTGGTAGCGTACGCGGAAGGAGAGGGAAGAAGCCAACAGCAGCGGGTGTTGCACTGTGGAGAGTCTGAGGGCCAGGCGGGAAGAAGGGACTGCAGTTATGTTAACACGCGGAGAGAAGAGCGAGGCTAATGCACTTTGTTTCTCTCATCTTCTTCCTTCTGCGCCCATGGCCTCGCTGGGCTGTGAGCACCTGATGACACAGTGGGTGTATTCTCTACGGAACCGGAGCTGGATGATGCCGCGTTTTGAAGTGATGCGTAAACGTGGAAAATTAAATCTTACAACCAGGGTTTATGGTCCACATGAGCTCAGAGCTGTCTGAGTCTGGGAGCTTCTGGCCTGCTGTGCTAGAGAGGGGGTGGGCTGTTGGTAACAACTCATCCCAGGGTGGACTCCCCACCTTGATTCTCTTATTTGCACAGGACGCTCAGTCCCATCTGCCACATCCGAAAGTCCCCGATAAGTCCTAGCTCATGGACACAGAGACTCTCAAACTAGGCAAGTCAGAACGCATAGACACGTCTTTGCTCTTAAGGCAACCGCTACACTGAAAGTCAATCTGTTGATATCGGAGAAGAAAGTGAGTGATATGAACGGAGCTCAGTAAATACTTGTGGAACGGATGAACGTAGGCCTTATGTCTCTGTATGGGTGAATCAATGAGGTATGTGAAGCAGAGAACCCTGGAGGAGACTGCAGGAGAGGAAATAAGAAAATATTTCCCCTTGGCCAGAGGCTATGCTAAACCCATGTACACGTCACGTTCTTTAATACTAGAGGCCCGAGGCACCAAATTCGTGCAGGGAGCTCGGCCCTTGCAGCCCCGGCTGCCACCTCAGACCCGCCTGCCTTGTGGCCCTGTCCCCCACCCGCTCCTTTTCCCCAGAAGGTCGTTCTGCCGTCCGGTCTAATTAGCATATTAGCTCTTTATTATATAGGATGCAGGACAAACTAATTAAGACTTGCTGTATTCTGTAAAAATTTGACTCATTTCACAGGGAAAAACACAAGTGCTAAAGAAATGTAGGAGCTTTCTGTAGTCATGTTACCTGGGGAGAAAGGCCAGAATCCATGTTTGGCTGATGCCAGGCCAGGACCGTTCTGTTCCTATATTGTCGCTGCACTGACTGCCCAAACCCATCCAGAACCTTCCATCACTCATTCCAAAGCGCTTGCTCCCATCTGGGTGTGTTGAAGTTCCCCAGGTGCAGCTGAATGGTTTTGGAAGTCTCTCCCGATTGTACGTTCACAGGTGCAGCCCTCCTCTTGTAAATCATGTGGCACTGAGGGATATCTGTCAGATCTCACCAGCCATATCTTGCCTTGCCTCCTTCCTTCAGTGTCAGCCTGATATTCCACAGCCGACTGCCACTTCCCTGTCCTCCCCTTCCCTATGAGGTCTGCCACTGTGTTGTGCGACGTGAATTTTGAAGAGACTCAAGGTGGGGAATCTGGCAATTTTCTTACTGCCTGTTATTTGCCGATGAAATTTGTGGATTGGAATGTTTACAACCTGTTAACTCTGCTTTGAAGATCAAAGATAAAATTATCCCACTTGGTGTATGTCCATCACTTAATGACACTCCTGGGGAATATGGAAGCAATCACATTAGAGAGCCCTTGTTTTCATAAAGCTCATGAATCTCCTCTGCCTTATAGTTCCATGTGGCAAGAGATAAGGAGACCAGGAAAAGGTGTTTTCAAACACAGTTTTGAATGAACAAATAGTTGTTGCAAGAGCTTCATGAGAGCACAAATGATGTATAGCCATATTAAATATATTATCATCCTATCCCATTTAAAGTCTACCACTCTCTTTATTCATGTCATGGTACTTAGTCACAGTTACCTGGGTCGAAAGAAGAGAAATGAGGACTTACTTTTCAAGGGTAAGAGAAGGTTATCTTGATTGAAGTGTTTAAGTCTCCTCCTCCTCTCCAAATCCCAGTTATCAAATATAATAAATCACCTTCCTGCCCCCGGGAGAATTATTAACATGGATGCGATATTTCTCACCCCCTCTATCTCCCTAACACACTAAAATCTCAGGTAATATTTTACTCTCGTGCGCTGTGTATTCTTTCCAAAGGAGAAAATGTTCAAGTGAAAGATGTGCTTCCATAGGAATAGAGATAGAAAGAATCTCTAGAAAGATCCTTATGTATGCGTGGTGGCAGATAGGTGCCTACGTGTGGCCTAGGAAGCAGGTGTGAATGACAATTAAGAATCATGAATCTTCAAGAATGGACCATGCACCTAGTGTAACGGAGAAATAAGCCACTCTGCTGGCCCATCACCACACATGAACTCATGCCAGTACATCTTGGGTGATGGAAGTTGCATTTAAGGCACTCTCATATACACCAGGGCACTTGACTCTTTCTGGAACGTGAGACGTTCCCCTAGCCTTGCTACATCCTCCCAAGATTCTATCATCTCTAAAAATCGAGATAACATTGTTGCCTAATGATAGTACAGATTTTGTTTGCTTATTTTCATGAAGAACCGTACTTCTGCACTCTATTCATATAGTTTTTTTTCATTGTTATGAAATCCTTTAGTTTTCTCCAAATCTCCATCATCCTTCATTTGTCTCTCTTTATGATTATATTAATTTCCCCTTTAAGTTGTAGGCGTGTGAGTTAACTTCCTTTGGAAACAGCACGAGAAGGATATCTTCAGCTTTGTATCCTTCATCATTGCTCTAAATTTGTTAGAAGGAATGGAGGAAAAAATGAGATGGAAAAAAGGAATATAAAGACAGAAAAGAAAGGGAAGGAAAAAAGGGATTAAAAGAAGCCTCTCTTAGCATTATTATTTTTTTCACTGGGATTATTAGCCCAGGAAACAAGATGTAGTAAAAGATAAATATCTTAAGTCAGGCAGGCTGGATTCAGATTCTAACGCTGTTAGTTATTAGCTATGTGATAATAGATACTTGACTTAACTTCTTTGAAGCCTAGTTTATTTCAAAGAGGAATGGGTTTAATAAAACCTAAGTTATGGGGTTGCTTGAAGATTACAAGATTCTGATGCACATGGATCACACAGGACATACAGTTAGCAGGCTGTGAGTGTAGCTATACTGCACTAACCTTCCTCAGAGGACCTGCTTCCTATCTCACCAACTAATTGCATTCACTTATTCTTTCTCTAAAGCATATCCCCTTCATACAATGGCCTTTAACAGCTCCCATTACTAAGAAAATAAGGTTGTGCATGTTCATATTATATCTATCTATCTATCTATCTATCTATCTATCTATCTATCTATCTATTTCTCTATCTATCTATCTACTATCTCTCTGTATATATATATGCAGATAGATAGGTAGATAGATAGTAAATGAAATAAACTTCACAATACTGAGAAATTACTTTAAATGTCACATTTTGTGCATGTGACATTAGACTCAGATATGGCATTTTTGTGTGTGAAAGCATGCAAGTTGGCTCTTCAGGTTGAGTTAATGCTAAAAGATTAGGATGGTCTTTATATAAGAATGTGTGTTGTGTTCTTCCAAAAAGCAAAAACAATTCATTGTTTCTCTATCCCTGTCTTGAAAGCTCCATGTAAACCTCTATACAAGGTGTGGGATACATCTGGCTCTTAATTATTTTCCCAACTAATAGCCTCACTCTTGGGTAGCATGGTGACTGGAGCAATTTCGGCCATCACATCTGGTCCTAAGAACATCCAGCATGGGAAGAGGTGAGCATGTCTCATTCTGTGTCTTCAAAGAGGGACTCAGAGGCTCAGTCCCTTCATATCTCATTGTCCAGAGTCAGGTCACATGCCCACTTCATGCAATCCCTGGCAAAGGGATTGGGATAGTCATGATTAGTGGCACTTGATGCATATGCTATTCAAAGTAAAGATAGATATATGACTTAAAGAGTTTTGTATTAGAAAGGATCCAATCAGCATAAGAATATGGGGCAGGTAACCAATAGTGAGGACTCTGGCGGCTTTCTGAATATGAAAATGACTTTCTACAACTTTAAAATGGGAGCCATTTTCTACCACTTTAAAATGGAGACAGTTCATTGATTTTTAGTGCATAAGCAAAACAAGAGTTGGTTTAAGTTTTTTTAGGGCAAAATCAAGATCTCTTGCTCCAAATGCAATTTCTCTCCTCTTTGTAAACAAATGCTGGACCAAACCCGTTACTGACCTAGTAGATGGGTAAGTGAAAGAGATTATTTATAAAATTAATTAAGTACCCTTTCAGCGTGTAGATACCTTCAAATTTTACTTTAAGGGCAATATCAACACTGGAATCTGGAAGAAGCTCAACCCTCCAGATGGGAAAACTATCCCCGGGGAATGGAAGTGTTGAGATGCTAACACATGAGTCGTCATGGGCATGTGCTAGGCTGTGTCCTGCCACCTTCTTTTCTTGCTTCCTGCCAGTTTTCTGAATCCGCTTCACCAGAATTGTGTTGGCTCCGTGAAATGCTCCATATCATTTGTCACTAACATGAGCCAAAGTTTGTTTGTGTTCTTGCACGCGTGACTACTTACTAATAAGGCTCTCTTCACAAGACCAGAGGCTAGGGGATATTTAGAACCGGAAATGAATGTCCTATGGCTGCCTCTTTCACTTCCTGAAGATTCTGTAGACCCGTGACTATTTTTGAGCCACATACCTCCTGCCTTTCAGACGGGATCCAAACAATTTTTCCTCCTCTTCAGCTTTTCTTATCAAAAGGAAAGTTCATAGCTCGATGGCATGTGGCCTAAGATTATAGTCCCCCCAAAAAATCGGTATCTCAGATCAAAAATGTCTTTTAAGACTATTCTTGCTCTGGAAAAAAAAGAAATAAAGGAAAGATAAAGAGGCACCGTTATTTTGTGGTTCTGACAATTGTTTTCAGAAGTCTATTCCTGGCAGAAGAGACCTTTATCCTCAGATCAACAAACCTGTCTGCTGCAGGAAGCCTGTGCGTTTCGCAGAGGGCACTGATGCTCCGGTCCCTGCTGACATTTTTGTGTTCTGTTTGTAAACAAAGCAATGTCTTTACAAACCCTGCCCTTTATAATTTTACAAAGTCCCTTTGCCTACAATGGTTAACTATTTTTTGCTTCAAAAAGCAAACAAAAATATATATCTTACATAGTGGAAGCCAAAAAGAAATATCGTTAGCTTGTAAAAAACCATTCAATAAAAATGTACAGAGTGCCGTCTCGATGTAAATTTCCTCTGCCAGAACCTCCTCAGAAACAGGCTGCTGGTAGAGACAGCAGGTGGGTCTCATTTGTAGCTTTTCTGATTTCCATGGTATAAGCTCTACCCCCATCACCATGGCTAATCTCAAGGTACCAACATGGAGTTCTCTGAACATAGGATTGGGGGCAGATCAGCACAATCTCCAGGATATCATTTAGGTTTCAGAGTTGGAGAGGGCAAGAGAGATCACAGGTATTTCTCTGGGCAGGTGAGTGTGGACAAAGTATTATTCATGAGGGTCCAAGTTGTATAACGTGGTGGCTGTAGGAGAGGGTGGGGAATATTCAGGAAATGGCGAGAACAGGGAATGGAAGGGGAGAGAGAGGAATAAGGCAGGGAAGGAGCGAAGGGCAGATGCTGGGAGAATGAGCTTGATAAGGAGGGCAGGAAGTAGTACATTTACACCATCAAGGGAAAAAGTGCTCAGTCCATGTCTTCCATGTGGAGCCAGCCCACGTGCATTAGAGTGTGTATAGACATCACCCGTGAAAAGCAAAATCACGGATCACATTTCTTTTTTTAAAAAATATATTTTATTGATTTTTTTTTTTACAGAGAGGAAGGGAGAAGAATAGAGAGTTAGAAACATTGATGAGAGAGACATCGTGAGCTGCCTCCTGCACGCCCCCTACTGGGGATGTGCCCACAACCAAGGCACCTGCCCTTGACCGCAATCGAACCTGGGACCTTTCAGTCCACAGGCCGACGCTCTACCCACTGAGCCAAACCGGTTTCGGCACGGATCACATTTCTGGGGGAGCACACTGAGTCAGCCAGTGGCACAGGCCCTAGAAATGATCCATTCCACACGCCATCCCCGCAGAGTTTGCCTCGAGGTGCCTCCCGTGTCTCCGGGCTTGCTTTAAGCTACATATATTTTACATCTCAGGGAGGTGGCGGCGGTTGGGGACAAGGGCCACCTCGATGTCTTCAAGCATGCCTTCAGGCTGTGGCTCTTGCCAGAGGGATGTCACTGGAGAAAAATAACTGAATTATCTATGTCCCTGAGCCACTTTGGATCCGGCCAGCACACCAGGTTCACTGCGATGCCAGGCTGGTGACTGAGCGGATCGAGAATCCCCAGACAGCAGACATTCATCAGCGAAGTGCAATCTGAGACACGGAATTCTCTGTACAGGGGAGACCCTGTGCTCCGAGTATCCGTTATCCCTCTGTCTCAGGGACCCCTCCTCACCGGGGTGCAGCAGGCTAATGATGATGAGCTGCTCGCTGTGGAGCCCGAGGCACGTGAGGGAGGGATGGAGCCAGACTCCCCTCGTTTTCTCTGCTTCGCTGCACCGAAGACATCAAACACCTTCAGGACACTTTGCGGGTTTACTACCTCCTTCCTCTTCCCTCCCGCCCCCTGGCAGCACTACTGTTGGGCTGCTTCCTTACATTTTACAGTCGTAAAGTCGGAGGCTGCCTTTGAATCAATATTTCTTTGACTGCTTTCCTGGAGGGTCTCTCCTTCCATTTGCCATATCTTCCGGGGATCTCATGGAAGAACCGGAAGAAAGAGTCTGTGCCCAGGTTCAAAAAGCAGACCAGGGTTCACGTATCATCTTCAGCTCCTTCACCCCTAAAGGATTCACCATAGACTACATGGAGGGGCTCTACCTGTAAGGCATGGGGGTGACTGCTTAAGAAAGGGCCCAGGTGAAAGCGGAATAGCCGCTCAGAGCAGAAGCAGGTGTCTGTAAAACGGAGTGGTCTCCCTTTTCAGATACCATGCTTGGTTGTTTATTTATTTTAAAATATATTTTCTTGATTTTTTTTTTTTTTTCACAGAGAGGAAGGGAGAGGGATAGAGAGTCAGAAACATCGATGAGAGAGAGACATCCATCAGCCGCCTCCTGCACTCCCCCTACTGGGGATGTGCCCGCAACCAGAATACGTGCCCCTGACCGGAATTGAACCTGGGACCTTTCAGTCTGCAGGCTGACGCTTTATCCACTGAGCACACCGGTTTCGGCTCCATGTTTATTTAAATGTGGATGAAAACAACACAAACAGCACATCTATTCATGTCCACTTGTTATCGACAGCTGGACTGGGCCCAGCACTCTAAGGCCTGTCTCATTTCTGTCCCCCTATGAAGGAGGGTCTTAGTGTCCTATGCACATCTCAGCCTTTTCAGTGGCTAAGATTTTGGGGGGCAGGGGGTAGCAGGACCATGTTGCCTTGCAGCAGGCTCTTGGACCGGGAGATGACCGTGACTGATGAAGTCCCTTCTTTGCCGTCCTGTCTTGGAAGGAAAGATCACTGGGCCTCCTGGAATAGCAGTGCTGTTTCCTCAGTTGTATTAGCTCCTCCTTGGATACAGGTTCTTCATCCACAAAGGCTCTGGGTTCACTCCATTCCCCGCTCTGCAAGGTTTAATTGCAGCAAGAAAGAATCTCTGCCTTGTTCTCCTAGATTAATCCCACTTAGCTCCTTCCCTAGCACCGCTGCCTGCTTCTATCATGATACCACGTTGCTCCAAAAGTCTCACTGAATGTGGCTGCCTCTTTCGTGTGGGCAGGCAGTGTGGCCCCTTCACTCCTGTACAGAGTAAGGCAGGCCTTAGGAGACCGAATAAGTGGCTGGATTTCATTGTTGTAAACTAGACAGGAAAAATGACTGTTGCATTCAGGCTCTTCCTTGTGATATTCTTCATACTAGTCCAGTGGTTCTCAACCTTCCTAATGCCGCAACCCTTTAATACAGTTCTTTATGTTGTGGTGATCCCCAACCATTGAATTATTTTTGTCGCTACTTCATAACTATAATTTCTACTGTTATGAATCTTAATGTAAATATCTGTGTTTTCTGATGGTCTTAGGAGACCCTGCTAGCTGTTCAAGACCCACAGGTTGAAAACCGCTGTACTAGTCCTTCGGTCTTGGGTCTGGAAGGGCAATAATCAATTACAGGCCCAACTCCCACTACTAAAGCCCAGCTGGTGACACTCCCAATCCAGGTCAGTGTCTGTCTTCTGCTCCATGATCTCCATCTCCTGGATAGCCTCCTTCCCTCTTTTTCTGTGGAGAGATTTTCTCTGGTAATGAGCCTACTATGGAGATCTATGGACACTTTTGACACTCATCCTAACATAGCTGGTTCCATCATTAACCCAGCCTACATGCAGTGCATGGCAAACTGGATTTTGAGATCACATATAGGAAAAAATATGGGGCATTTATTTGTGTGCTATTTGTCATTTCCAGTCCAGTCAAGCATCCTGTCTTATTCGGGTTCTTCTAAGCCCCATATACATCATCCTTCTCCTGTGTAAGATAGTTAGGAAACGGTCTTTAGAACTTTCCCAAGCACTTCAGAGCAGTGGTGTGTAAAGGACTGAAGTCATCTTTGGACATGGAAATCCCAAAAGCTTTTCAATATTGGATTCATCCTTTCCTTAACCAGCCCGGTATTTGTACAAGTCACAAGTCACTTCACTCTCTTGGCCTCGGGTCTTTCCTTTCCTTTTTTGTTTTTATATTCAAGTAGTTGCATTAGACCAGCGGTTCTCAATCTGTGGGTCGCCAACAGCAAGCAGGGTCTCCTAAAACCATCAGAAAACACAGATATTTACATTAAGATTCATAACAGTAGCAAATTACAGTTATGAAGTAGCGACAAAAATAATTTTATGGTTGGGGATCACCACAACATAAAGAACTGTAATAAAGGGTTGCGGCATTAGGAAGGTTGAGAACCACTGCATTAGAGGATTCTTAGAATATACTCTCTAGTTCCAGATTCTGTAAGGTTTGATTCTAGCTCTTCTAAAACCATCAGTGCAGTTAGGTTATTTGAATTTAAATGAGCCTATACTCATCTGTTGTGAGCAAATGTATTAGCGCTAACAATTGCCTCCTTTTAAGACTGTGAAGCTAATATCTTCTCTAAGTGAAGGATATTAGTATTTTCTTGTCTCGAGAACAGATTTAGTAGATGTCCCACCAACATGGATCATGATCATCTACACCACAAACCAGCCACTACTCTGAAAAAGGGAATTGAGCACTGCTCATTTATAATGCCCAAGAGAAACCAGAAGCTTTGTACACCCTTTGTCAAGTGCCTGCTTACATTCCAGTGTCTGAAATTTCTCTTTTCTCAGGGCTCTCAATCTCAAGCAGTATTTTTAATTCACAGAGTAAAATCCTCCCGAGTTTGAAATCTGTTGCATCAAGTCACCGGAGGGACTTTACATCTCTCTTTCAGAGGAGAAGCCAAGCACAGCAGTTCAATTAAACCAGTACTAGGTCCTGCACTCCAAAGACTGAAATGCTCGAGGGAAAAGCATCAAGAAGAAAGTTCTATGCCCCTGTTCACCCCTCTTGGCTAGAAAACTCATGGTGGTTGTTGACCAGAAAATTGAAAAAGAATGAGATGCAAGATGGCAGCCGCTGCCGCCTTTCTATTAACCTGCAGGCTGGGGTACTCTGCAGAAAGAAGGGTGACCAAGATAAATTACCTCTTGCACCTCAGTGCATTGCGTCACTCAGAGAAGAAGACTGAGATGTTTGCAATTCCCACCGAGAAATACCGAAGATCATCGAAGTCATTAGGATGGAAGTTTTTAGATAAGCCAAGCAAATCAGGTATCTGGAAGAAGAAGAAGAAAAAAAAAAAAAGGAAAGAAACTGCTCATAGAATTTCAGAATAAATGAGAGATGAAATGGTTGAACTGCTATGACAATTATTGGCTCTCAAATTAATGGTAATAATTACCTTAGCAAATTGGCATGCAACTGTTCACTGAGTAAGTTCATAATCTAATCCTACATTGTTGTTGTTTTTTAAGATAGCTTCTCTCTATTTTTAAGTCTTGAGGCTAAAGCTTCTCGCTGTAGACTAATTTGTTCTTTAATCCCTGCAAACCCAAGCTCTTGTTGTGCATAATGAGAATAAAATGGTTGAGGGAAAGTATTTAATGAATGTCAATCCCATGTCTCGTGCGAAAGAATCTTGAACATCTCACCCCGACAGACCTATCCCCACACTGTTGTGGGTGCATTTGGTTCATTAAGAATAAAATAATAAACTGTGATCTCCGGGTCACATTTGAGACTTCTGTGAGCCAGGAGAAGGTGGCTAACATAAATCACAGCTACTCTAATTCACTTTGTGAGAAAAGATGAGGTGGTATTTTTCTCAGCACGACGAGTTAGAGGAATTTTTCCTAATTAGTAAGTGAGGTTTTTTTACTAGACTCTCCCCTGAGCCCTTTCCGATTCTCTACGTCCTTACAGTATTTATTCCTTTGGCTTTTCTATGTGACACCACTTTCCCGAAAGGCATAAAAACTTGTTTTTAAAAATTATTATTGATTTTTTTATTTGCAGTTATTGTCATTGTCATTTTGATCATGTGATATTCAGTTACTTACTTAATTATCTGATCATGAAACCGGAATCCATCAAGCTTAAACTGGGTGTCCAGTTCTGTGCTCACAAAAATATTAAAATATATTCCATTCAGTATTATAATCCAGAATGAAAAAACAAAACAAAACTAAAAAACACAACACCACACACATGTGGTTCAAATTGTTCACTAAGCGCAATAGCAAACTCCCCAATGCGGGAGGAATTTCCATAGATTGGGATGGTGAGGAGAAAGCTGGCATGGAGGTGAGATCTGAATTTGTCTCAGAATGATTTACCTGGCACAATCAACGAAGAGATGGAAGAGAGGACACATAAACACTAACTTGAATAACTAAAGACAAGAATCAGGAGAATTTTTATTAGAAACATACTTCAATATTAATGACAATCCATAAGTGGCACTAAAGTTCAGAGTAGGAAGTTGGGGGAGGACCGGGTATGCCGAGGGAAGTGGGGATATTTTGGAAGACACCTAGCATAGTGCTTGATGCAGTTATGTAAAAAAGGGCTGTTGAATGAATGAATGAATGAATGAATGAATCTTGTAGTGCTGCCTTATATCCAACAGCTTCAGAAGCAGAGAAGTTATACTTTGGAGACCTTTCTCTGCTACTGATGGGAACTGGATCAAGTCACCCAACCTCTAAGATTCAACTTCCTCATGGTTAAAGTGTGCAGTTACTCTAGTTATATCCGGTAGAGTCTCTGTGAGGGGGAACTGAGCTAGTGCATCTTAGAGACTGGGCAAGTTACCTGGATGTTGTAGGCACTCAACAAATAAAAATTGTTGCTATTAAAAATGTTGTATCATCATTATGATTACACCTATACAAGAGGTTTGTCAGTGTAGGTTGGAGAGAGGTAGAGAGAGAGTGTGTGTTATTGAGGTGAGAATGTGTAGCTAGGGTGTGCTTTTGTGCAAAGCGATAAAAGCTGATATCTTTTTACATTGAAATGTTGAGGAACCTCGCTCTTCGCAAGCGTCACCGGCTTTGGCAAAGGACTTTTTGATCCCGAACTACAGTCATCGCACCCAGTGCATCAGCACCCTGACTATCTCTTTTTGACAACAACTAATATCTCCGAGGCCGTGTTTCCTGAACCTACCCAGGTAGCTGTTCACAGGTGAAGGGATCCCAAATTAGGCCATTATATGTCTCAAAGCCACTTCAATTTCTCCAGTGTGTCATAAAGAGTAACAGTCATTCTGACAAATGTCACTTCATCCATATTTGCCAGATAACCTTCGACTTGGCGGGTCCTTCAGACAGCTGTAAACTTCTTGTACTGTAATTCTACACAAGTTTCTTATCTTTGGAACACAAGAGAAACCCTCCACTGAAAATTAATTTAGGGAAATGGAAAGTCTTTTTTTTTTCCGTGTTCGCCTGTTTGTAAATGATAAGGGCCATAAACAACAGTTTTAATAATTCGCTCCTCTGCGCAGCAGCCGCGGCTTGTGATCCCAGCCACCGCCTCCTACCCACAGAAGCTGATCTCCATTTCAAGCCAACCCCTCACTTCCTGTGATGAGCTGCAAGGGCTCATCCCAATTTAATACCTGGCTTCCTTCGCACGGAGCATGCGAACCAGACTGTCTGTTAGCGACCTGGGCTGGGAGGCTTCCTGTCTGCACAGACCGCAGGGGAGGAAATGACATGGGCAAAGCGGTGGCACTTACTCCTTTTTCTTATATTTGTTCAGTGACTCAAGGGTTGTTGGGAAAAACACACACCTCATCACATGGAGTCTCGATCCCTAGAGGGATGCCAGACAAAGGGGGTAAAAGAACGGAGAACAATGGCACCAAAGACGGAGGCTGAGAGGGATTATATAATTCGCTGCAAAAAATCACACTGTTCGTGTCAGAACGAGGGATCCCTTTATGAGAACCTCTTTCACGTCCTGCATGGTACAGGGTTCCCGGTCAGGGTTCAGGTTCTGGAGGAGGCCACACACAAATGAAGAGAGAGACTAGAAAATATTAATTTGGCAATATTGGGGGGCCAGGCGGGAGCCTTCTTGTAATGGAAAGACTATCCCTTGCTCTGGCCTTTTTCTCCCTTTTATTAAGGCTTTGGGACACACTCATAGCCTTTAGGCAGGAAATTCCAAGAACAGAAATTTACATGAGACAAACAGGTAGAGGCTGCTTCAGCTAACAATGTTTTAACTAAACAGTGAGTGATTAGCTCAGACCTTTCAGAGCAATGAAGGCTGACCAGCCTTCTGGTCTCCTGTCCACCTCTTTCTATGTGTGAGACCATGTTTGGTTTCCGGCATCCCTTCCATGTGTTTCCGGCTCTCTGTGCCACATCCTGATTGCACCCCGTTTGCGTGGAGAAGGGGGCTGGTGGGAGACGGGAGGGGACCCTTTGAAGCACAAGCAGATGGTAGGGCTCATGGGACGTAAGTTTCATGAGCATTCTTCTTCTTCCTGGCACTCTGGTTTGGGGACCACCAGTAGCTTCCATATTCTGCCTTTTGGGGGTTCATAGCAGAGGACGATTGCCCAGAAGAAGACCCTCTCTTTATAGGGGCGGCTTTCTTGTATTCTCTTCCATCCAGTTCTGACTTGCTGGTTGTTCTGCATTCTGCAAACTTGCCTTCCTTCTTGGCTGTTAGGGTTGAAAGGAGTGTGAGTGGATCTCTCGGCTCCGCGATACATCCCAAGTCTGGAAGGGCTGGGGAGGGGACCGAGCCTGCCGCTGGGATGGAAATCGCCTGCATGGCCAGCCCCCCATCTCCCTACCAACACCCAGGCCGAGAGGCGAGCCTGCCCCGCAGTGCCTGTCGCCCCACTGCTGCTCCCGAGCCCCGTGTTTATTGTCAGTGCTCCGTGTTTGCAGCCTGTTTCCGAGGCTTGAAATGCAAAGTGCGTGGTTTCTAGAAGCTGACAAGTGAAGATTTTTATCCATTTGCTGTGTCGGGTGTGATAGCACAAGCAGTGTGTTTTGTGCTTAAAACACAAGCTGGTTGTCTCTAAAAATGCATGGGAGTGAAAGCCCGGGCCCGGCGAAGCCAGTTGATGAATGCATCCGGGTAGGCAATTAAGAAAGGGACAAGATAATGCAGGGAAATTATATTTCTCTCGTTTTGCACGAGATTCAGTGTTGCTGTCGGCTAATACATCAGCCACTTCTATCGGCATGCCACATTGAAATTTTCCTTCCTGGGATTTATGGGCGCGCGCTGGCCATGTATCATTGCTCTTATTTAATTTCATGGCAAACACTGGCGCGTCTGCACTCCCCTCTGAGCTGCACCTTGCTGCAAGCAGCAAATTGGAGAAATATGTGCCTTCCCTTGGAGGGTGAGGCAGGGGATAAACATTGTCCTGAGGGCGGGGCCGGCTTCTCCAGATCCTTCTTTCTGGAGCACACGGAGTGGACACAGCCCAGCCCGCTCCCTGAGCTGACAGGGAGCACACTGCAACGCTGGCCATGAGAGGGTCACTCAAAACATGGTTTCTCTAGTTTTGTTAACTTGTGCCAGATTCCAAGGAGACCAGATATGGCCTGGACATTCAGCTACCTTTAAACTGCAGCATGCATTTGCCTCTTTATTTTATACACACACACACACACACACACACACACACACACACACACACACACAATTGTTTAAAGTATTACAAATAGTAGTACATATGTCTCCCTTTTCCCCCCCTATTGACCTCCCTCTATCC
>PVJN01000350.1:0-149629 GCA_004026805.1 Lasiurus borealis | reverse complement strand
ACTGGGGATGTGCCCACAACCAAGGTACATGCCCTTGACCGGAATCGAACCTGGGACCTTTCAGTCCGCAGGCCGACTCTCTATCCACTGAGCCAAACCGATTTCGGCTCGGTGGATCTCTTACAGGCCCCTCTCCCCCCAACCTCCCCTGCCTTCCCTCTGTAGTATGGCAGTCTCTTCATTGCTACTTTGCCTCTGCATCTGTTTTTTGTTTTTGTGTTTTTTTTTCTCTGATTCTTTTTTTTAAAAACATCTTGCCTCTGCAGGCTAGAAATAAACCTATAAAAACAAAAAATGCTTGAGTCCCAGTTTCAATCTCCAACAGTTCTGAGTCCCAGTTTCAATCTCCAACAGTTCTGAGTCCCAGTTTCAATGTCAAACAGTTCCTTATGTGCACATGTCAGCCACGGGATCTGGATGGTGGACAAATGGTGGCCATGCAGGTCCGACCCTCTCTGGTTTGGACCTAGGCATCCTGTTAGCGATGCACAGCTGCTGACTGCTCGCATGGCATTTGCCTCTTGAAAAATACACTGCAGACCCCACTTTGGCAGGGGTCTCCTGACCCCCAGATTTGAGAGTTGCTCTTCATGCTTCTGTTGCATCGGCAAACACTCAGCACGTCCTCAATAAGAGGGGGCGCTGACAATGGGGTAAGCAGCTCTGCCCCCCCTCGCCCTCATCAGTCCCCCACTGTTTCTGACACTCCCCTGAGGATTCACAACTTGGTGTCCTGCTTTCAAGGCATCAGCACACTGGTTCCCAGAGAGTTGGAGTGGAATAGGCTACAACAACAATAATTAATACGCAACAGTAACAATGTCCACTTATTAAACACCCTTGGTGTACTACAGCATTCTGCATACTTTAGGTACCTGATCATGTTAAACCCACATGGCACCATTACATGCCAGATACTCTTAAGGTCTCCATCAAAGAGTCGGAAATCACCGAGACCGGTTTGGCTCAGTGGATAGAGCGTCGGCTTGTGGACTGAAGGGTCCCACGTTCAATTCTGGTCAGGGGCATGTGCCTTGCTTGCGGGCACATCCCCAGTAGGGGGCGTGCAGGAGGCAGCTGATCGATGTCTCTCTCATCGATGTTTCTGACTTTCTCTCTCCCTTCCTCTCTGTAAAAAATCAATAAAATATATTTTTTTAAAAAGAGTCGGAAATCTGGGACACAAAGAGATGAAATTGCCCTGTGCCAGGTTGTTAATCCATGAAGAAGCTAAGAGCAGCCTGTAACCCAGGTCTCCGACTCACCTCCTTGCTCAGCCACGTGCGTGTACCACCCCTGAAGCAGCCCACCCTTCCAGAGTGCTCACTGGTGTCCCAAATTAGACTCCCTGCATCTGGCGGGCTCAGAAGAAATGAGATAATGAATGACAGCTCTGATGGGTAAAGGAAGAGGAAATTGTGTGTTAGCAGGCCCTTTGCCTTCCCATGATTTGAGCATCCGTGTCTCAGCTGGACAGTAACATACAGAGGATCTCAATGAGGTGAAAGAGTGAGGAAAGCAGGGTAGACTGGGAAAGAACATCGGCCGTGCTGGCATTGGGTTGACGTCTTGTGTTTTCAACAGTTTGCAATCAGTCCTATCTGAACTAGGGGAGATTTCACGCATGAGCACAGGTGGGACCGGGGCAGGGTAACTGTGTCCCCCAGGACAGGGCAAGTGTCACAGTTCTTAGCTTTAGTGGTGACATTCAGAGTAGTCAGGAATGTGTACAGGACAGGGCCTACCCACAGGACAGATGCTGCCCCTGGTGGTGGAGACAGGATGTGACCGTCCCCTCCTGGGAGGTCTGCGAGGCCCTGGAGGAGGGGCTCGGTTGGCAAGGAGGCAGGGGGCTTGCACAGTGGTTATTCACACACCAGAGGAAGACCTTTCATATTTTAGCTACCAGCTGGGTACACACCTCCTGGTTTCAGCCCAGCTTGTACAAAATGGAGAGCTCCAGGACCTGATTTCAGAGCAGTGGGGTGGTTGTTGTTCTTACATCTAGCCCCTGGCAGGAAGAGCTTTGCCTGATCACTCCTCCTCCTCCTCCTCCTCCTCCTCCTCCTCTTTTCCTCCTCCTCCTCTTCCTCCTGCTTGAAGAATGAACAAATAAAAAGAAAACAAGTAAATACAGTGGTA
This sequence comes from Lasiurus borealis, assembly GCA_004026805.1. Classification (NCBI taxonomy): domain Eukaryota; kingdom Metazoa; phylum Chordata; class Mammalia; order Chiroptera; family Vespertilionidae; genus Lasiurus; species Lasiurus borealis. Next base: position 147,487 of record PVJN01000350.1, on the reverse strand, counting down.
CCTCAAGATACGAGTGCCCTAACATATGAGATTTTTGAGATACGAGCCTTCGAGCGAGCGATTTTTGCTTTGAAATACGAGCAACATTTGAGATACGAGTAATCGCTCGGATTGGCCGGCTGCACACGACCCACCAGTTTACTGTGACTTAAGCGTCTCATAGTTTCCCATGCCTCAAGGTTACGGAACGAATTAAACTCGTATCTCCAGGTACCACTGTACACTTATTATTAAAATAAAAAAACACTCCTTGTTGATCTTTACAGAGTCTTTTTAACAGAGCAAATATCAGCATCATGTGATCATGTGATGGCAGACCGAAGACCCAGACAAAGGACTGGCTTAGCTTGAGTAAAACGAGAAAGTATCCGGGCTGGAACCCAGGGCTCAGAAACCAGAACTACCACCAGCCTCCGCCTCGTGGCTCTGCACTCTCTCGGGATGGTTTATAACCAGATCAGTTGCCTGAAGATTGTGTTTTCTGCTGCAGCGATCCCTCACTGCTCTGCCGCGCTATCTTGAGCCAGAATAGGTTTTTGATGTGGGGAAGTGGCACTGATGGCAACAGAGGGAGCAAGAAGTGGGTGCGCTGTGCCTCGGAGGCTCACCCCCTGTTATTAATTCAGGTGCTGAAGGTTGTGACACTTGTCGTCGGAAAGATAATTTTCCTCAGATTTAATAATCGCAGTTAAGTCTCAGATTTGATTTTAATTTCAGGCCTCCATGTCATGAAGTATTAATTATCCCCATTACCTACTGATAACATTCCTGCAAACATGCACGTGTTTGATTGGCAGGGATCTTTATTAATTTACAAGGATGAACTCAATTAGAGAAGCTCGTTTATCGGCACCATTCCACCCACCTTTTCCTGCCATTTTGAATGGAGCCGGCTCCTTAGCCGGCTCACAATTCCGGGTACAGAGGGTCAAATCCTGTCAGTAGGGCGGCCGACTCGCACCGAGATTGATTGACACATATTTCATTGTCTGATCTGCCTGAGTTTGCTTGAAAATGAGTGAGATAAACCTTGGGGACTAATTAAGATTCTTAGAGTAAAATAATGAGAGAGATTTTCTGTGTCGACTTGACTCCCCGCCTCTCCCCCCCCTCCACCTCCATTTCCATGCCTAGGGTTTTTCTTGGGGCTGGTACAGTCACACCTCATTGAAGGAACTACATATGTTTCCACGGTGTTTTAAAAAATCTTGATGAATGCTAATATTTTATGTTAAGTGAATCGGTTCCTCTTAGCTACCCGCCATCGGGCCCAGCAGAAAGGGAAGACTGGTCTAATGAAATGTCATGTCATCATCACTCGACTGCGTAGACGCCTTGGGGATTTGAGAAGTGAACCCTGCTCGGGCCCTGTCCTTTGTCCCTGACAAGAATAACCTAGTTCGACTTGGATACATTTCTCCTGATGAGATGAATATTTATGAAATTAAGGAAGAGGAAATTAGCTGGAGTGGGATTCTCCAACACTGGGATATGGCAGGGATCGTTCCCGGCTCTCCTGCTGAAGCAGATCTTTGCCAAAACGACTGTGAGCACCGTGCCTCCTGGTTCTGTTTCAGAAGAGAAAACTTGGGGAATAGCAGTGCAAAATCACAAAACAAAGAAATTCCAACAGTGCTTTCTACTAGATTAGTCCCTCCCGAAGGAGCGCAGCTGCATCTCATGCGTACACATCACCGAGCGATACAACCTTAGATAGTGTTTGGGGGAAAAAAAATAATGATGATTCAGTCCTGTTCTGTCATCCACAGGGTGAACTGGAGCGTGTGGGGACATGTCCATCCAGAGAGAAAACGCTATCAGAGAATCTCCAGTCCATTCAGAAGAGGGAACGATGGTTGTTGGTGATTCGAGGCCAAGGTAAGCGACGTCTCTTTCCTTTAAATATTTGCCTTCAAAATTATGTTAGCCGCTGCCGGGATGAAAGGACTCGCCTCCTTTTCATCCAGAGATAACTGTCTAGACTTTTGGAAAAATAATACATATTTTTAAGCATCTTTAAAGATCTTTCAAAGAAAGTTCCCGGGAACAGGGACCCTGCCTCCTCGATACAGCCCTCCTCTTCTCCATTCTTCTTTCTCACCGTCTGCTTGCTCTCCCAGCCAGAAAGCTGCAGGGGTCTGTCAGATACTGGTCAAGAGCTATCTTGGACTTGGCAACTAGGACACCAAAGCACGCGTTGTGTGTCTTTTCCTCAAGTCAGGAGTAAGGCGTGGCTCACCATGCGGAGATCTCACCCACAGTACTTGGTTTTGCTGATTCCAGAAAGGAGTAGACGGAGGAGCTAAAGGGGTGGGATTATTTCTTGCCTCCGTAGATGTGAGGGTAGAAGGAAGAGTGAAAGGCAGACTTTGTCTACATGATTCATCAGGGGAATAGCCTTCCAGTTTCTTCCCTCCTGGCCCATAAGGTGATGATGTGCAAGGAAACGCGTGCCGCCGCACTAGCTCTTCCAGAGTGGTTTCCATAGAAACTTAAGTGTCTCAAGAGTTAATAGACACTATAAGCAAAAATTATCCCATGTTCCCATAAAATGCTTAGTAAAACCTTTAAAAGCTTAATAATTGAAGAACTCGGTGCAATTATGCATTAAGTATATTTTGTTGTTGTTGTGAATATCTAAGAAGGAAGGGCTGTATATATATATATATTTTTTTTCCCCTCAACATTTTCTAGTATAGATTGATGCAATGCTAAGTGCCCCAAAGTATGTAAAATGCAGATTAAGTTCTTGCCCTTGGAAAACCAGTCATCTCCCCAAAGGAAAAAGATATACACATAGAAGTCAAATTCATTAGATGACAGCTCTGTTTTACATGCTACTGTCACCTGTAAGCATGGGCAAATGGAAAACTAGGTTTGACTCCATACAAATCTTAATTATACCTGATGGTCTTGGCCTCGGTTGTTCTTTGAGTTTCTCCTCGATCTACCCCTTTCCTCTGAATTGGTCCATCTTGGCTACTTCACAGTGCCCATCTATTACCGTGATTTGGCCATACGCTTCCCTAGGATCTTAGAATAGTCAATCAATACTTGAGTAATCCAATTTGTTTTCACATTTTGCATCTATTTTGCCTTTTCATTTCATATTGACCATATCTCCCCTTATCCTCTTGAACAGTGCTGTCGAATGGAAATATACTGTGGGCCGTGTCTATAATTTTAAACTTTATAGTAGCCACAATAAAAAGGAATGGGTGAAATTAATTTTAATAACATGTTATGCTGAACCTAAAATATCCAAGCATGTTATTATTTCAATGTATAATCATTTAAAATTATTAAGATGGTATTTTTCCTTCTCTTGTTGTATAAAGCTTTAGGAATGCAATGTGTTTTACATTTATGGCACATCTCATGCCAGATGGGCCACGGCTCAGGAACTCCATAGCCACGTGTGGCTAGTGGCTTCCTTAGTAGCCAGGATGACTTTAGAACAATACTTTTCAAATTTGACCTCTCAACCAGTAGCACTGAAATCATTTGGGGGTGTTTTATAAATACCAATTATTGGGGCCTAGTCGAGGCCCACTGAATCCAAAACTTATTAAGGGAGGGGGAAAGGGATCCCCCAATCTGCTTTACAACCCGCTTGGGGAATTCTGATGATTGTGAAAATTTCAAAACAACTACTTTAACATGACAGGAAAAGTGATTGTGGGTAGAGGGCTTCGGAAAGAATTCAAGTAAAAGAATTAGATCGTAATGTCTATATCCTTTTCACTCAAACAAGTGGGTAACAGGGGTCTTTTATGATTTACAGGAAAACAAATGGGATGGATAATAATAATTTTGTTTCATTGTAATGCTCTTCCACCCACAATTTTGTCAACATCGGCGCCTACCATCTTGGTCTCTGTTATGAGCAAGAGTCAGGCCTGCTCAACAGCAAGGCAGCCCTCTGGGCATTTGTGCAGGGAAACGAGATGGAGCCGGGCAGGGTCAGGATGTGGAAGGTGGGCATGTCAGGCCAGCGCTTTGGACGTGGTCCTGCGGAGAGACCATGGCGCCACTTCTGCTCTGCTCGGCGGTGGCCCGCTCTCTGCCTGACACCAGCTTCCTCCAAGGGGCAGCTCCCTCTCCTGGGAAATGCAAATGGTTTTGTTTTCTTTGCAATAATTGCTTATTTTGAATAATCTATGCTGTGCATGAGTAATGAGCGGAGAAGCAGTGTGCAAACATGCCTCTCTTCAATTGCCTCCGATTTAGGCAGGAGGAGAGCCATACCGGGAGCGACAAGCCCACCTCCCGGGCAGCGGGCCCCTCAGTCCCTGCCTCGGCGCATTAGCATTGCGGCCACACAGCCTCTCTGCTGGGCCCGGACCGGCAGCTCCAGCCTGCTGCCTTGTTTACTAAATGGAATCAGCAGATAATTTCACGGTGGTATAGACAGCATGAAAATCCCGCTCAGGATTCATAAATCCTGCTCGAAATGTGGCCAGCTTATCCACGGCTACCCTCTCAGCCCTGTCCGATTGGAAGCAACGGAGTCACCCCGGGAATGGAAGATGGGGTTTGGAGGGGGGAGCAATGCATGCCTAGTCTCATTACCCACGTCCCTGGGGAGGATGTCAAGGGGCTTGGGGCCACGTGAGCGGGGAGAGAAGCCTTCATCATAATCCACAGTCACACACTTTCTCCAATCTGAGGACCAAGGTCACGGAGTTCTCCCTGCAATCAGCTTGAGTGAACAGGTGCCCGGGACCTCAGAGGCGCCCAAGTTCATTCCCTCCTCCACGTCTGTTTATCCTGAGCTGTTCTCCATTGAAGTCCTCAGAGTTCGTGCCGCAGAGGTTAAGCTGAAAATACTGAAATTGGGGAGGGAAAGAGAATTGAGGGGTGGGAGCAATCAATGGGAAGGGAGACATTCATGGGAAAGAAGAAACCTAATGCTGATTGAGCTCCTGAAGGGAGAGCCATTCACTTAAGTCCATTTCAGATCTTTAAATCCCAGTTAAAATATAGGAAATCTTTCATGCATTCTTCAAAATTAATAATTCCAACGAAAGCCTCTCAGCTTTCATGCAACACACACACACACACACACACACACACACACAGGATCAGGGCTTGCATGCATGATTTGAAGGTTGGCGTCTCAGAAAGTCCATCACAGTCAGTGTTGGGGAAGGAAGGAGAGCTACCGGAAGACTTTAAGTCAGAGTTATTCCATGGAGCAAAGATCACAAATACTCATCTAGTGCCGGAGTTTCATGAATCTGAGTAACAGGAGCTTAAGGACCTGAGATCTGCCGACTACAGGAAGTGATTTCCAGCGGGAAATGCCTGTTCCTGATCACGGAGCAGAGACCGAGGCAGATGGGATTTCAGAATTTCCATCTGCCCTGTCTTGGGATCATGTGATTACAGATCACATCAACCTTTCTAGGAGATGCAACATTCATCCTAGCAAGTGTGCAAAAACTCGAATCACCAGGGACTGGATTCAAGCCAACTGATGAAGATGAAAAAGGGAACGCTGCCGTTCTTAGAAACCTTGGGTAAATTACAGGATTCAATTGAGGGAGACACATGGGCCAATGGTCGTAAGCTGAATGGGCACAGAACACTCATCTTTGTGTCAGTGAAGGCTTCACCTGGCCTCTGTGAGACAGAGGGAATCATAGGTGTCCAGATGGAGTTGCCCATGTTACAGGCACATACAGGCAGTGAGATGAAATGAAAACTTCACCTGACCTAGTTGGAAAGGCACTAGGTGGAGTAATGATGCCCACTTTGTAGTTTTTTAGACTTCAGCTGCCTAGATGAGAACAGATGAAATGGGTCTCTGTAGAGGACATGAATTACTGCCCGGGTCTGAGTACAATAGACCATAGAGAGAGTTGTGGCTAGTATTGAGAAATTCCAGGAGGAAAAAAAAATGCATTTCTTTGGGAGATGCTCACATTTTGCAGAAAGGTTAGTTTAAACATCCGAGTTAATGTACTGTAAACTGTAAGACTATCTCCTCAACAAAGGCGGTGCGTAAGTGGCACATTGATTGTCTTGGGTTGGTGCATTGTGTGTTTTGGGTCACAGCTTGTTTGTAACTGAAAGCAAACAGTCGCGATGTGATGGATTTGCCTATGTGTGAAATAGATCTTCAGCAAGGGAATCACAAAACGTTTACACTTCCAGACACGAGCACTCCCAACACAGCGCATGCTGCCTTTCCAATTTCATCCAACTGTGAGAGAGGGGAGAGAAATTCCATAACATCGATGTGCACTTAATTGTCAGAGGGAAATAAAATTATGAAGTTTAGTAATACCATAAAAATCTGGGCTGTTATGCAAGAACCTAAAATTACACGCTCTCTAAAGGAAAATCATTATTCTACGGGGACTCACAAAAGCTTTCCAAACGGGGCCGCATAATCTCCCAGTTAAGATCAGTGACTTCGGGTTGAAAGGACGGAAAAACAAAACAAAATGAAAAGCAATCATCAGGCTGTGAGAGTGGACAGATCCAAGATGGCGTTGGGTCATTCTGCTATTTCCCGCCCGTGGAATTAGGGGTGCACATGGGAGAATAATCTGGTTTTAAAGTATAAGTTTAAATTGTGTCCTGTTATTGTATTCAAACTCCAATTAGCACGTTATTTTACATCCTAACAGGTGGTTCCATCTTCTGTTTGAATAAAGCAATTGGATTCTCTTAAAGTTGGCCATAATTTAGGAAAAAACAAAATAAAGCAAAACAAAAGAAAAGAGAAATACCAGGGGTGAGAATTAGTTCGTATAATTGGGAGATGTCCCCAAAGCTAGAAGACCTTTGTCTTCTCAGTGAAGGAGGCTGATGGAGAAAAGTAAATTGATTTTGTAAATTGGTTCTTCCATTTAGAACCGGGCTCTGTTGTGTTTTGTATGTGGTGACTAAAGCGAGCAGGTGCCGAAGACTTTTCTGGGCTTCTGGGTGGAGGAAAAAGTAAATAGAGCTTCCAGTCACTGCCATGGGTTTCTCTTCTCCCAGGACTTTCCTGTCCAGGGTGATTCTGCTCTGTTGGGGATAACCTATAAGAAGGCGCGCAGTGAGCTGAGCTGTTTATAGAGGCCCAGGCGCCTGGGATCCTGTGAGAATATGTCTCACTTTGGTCAAGCCGTGCCAAAATCCTCCCTCATCCACCCGTCCAAGGCATGCCAAGTCTTTGGATTTCTCCTTTACTCTCATCAGAGTGGAAAGGGAATGACTTTGGACCGCGACAACCCGGATTCTAAGACGGACCCTACTTGTTAGCTGTGTGATCTCAGGGGCGATGTGTGGACATGTTGAACCTCTAATGTTTTCTCTAGTAAATGGAGAGCAATAATGCCCACTTCGTCGTTTATCAGACTTAAAGAAGAAGCACACGCTTCCTTCTTTCCTCTTGTCAGCAGATTTACATTTGTGGGCAATGACGATGACTCTAAGAATGAGACTCAGGCTGAGACCGGTTTGGCTCAGTGGATAGAGCGTCGGCCTGCGGACTGAAAGGTCCCAGGTTCGATTCCGGACAGGGGCATGTACCTTGCTTGCGGGCACATCTCCAGTGTGGGATGTGCAGGAGGCGGCAGATCGAGGTCTCTCTCTCATCGAAGTTTCTGATTTTCTATCCCTCTCCCTTCCTCCCTGTAAGAAATCAGTAAAATATATTAAAAAAAAAAAAAAAGAATGAGACTCAGTTCTGGCAACAGTAAGTCGAAAGCAGAGAATATTAACTACCAACAGCCATAACGCTTCAGACCAGGCTGGTGTGGGAGCACAGGCAGAGTTGCCAAATTTAGTGTAAGAATATCCAACCTTATATTTGGATCATATTTACACTTTTTAAAAAAATGTTCACACCGGAAATTTGAATGTAACTGGATGCCCTGTATTTTCTCTGGCAACACTCAGCACGAAGTGTCTTCACTGTGTGACCAAAAGGGTGTGCGTTTGTGTGAAGGTCACCGGGCAAGGTGAAGGCGCCCTGGAAGCTGCTGGAATCATGGTTGTTACTGAGTTGGAAAGGCACTGATTGGAGGGGTACTTCTTGGGGTTCTCCTAAGAATCCGGTTTAATTCATCGTTATGATAGGTTAGCCAAACAAATACGTTAATTGGCAATTGCTAAGAGATCCTAATTATACGTGTTTCATCAGAAATTAATCTGAAGTAAGAGATTCCTGTTGTTGACCTCTTTACAATTACCAGGTGCCTATGGGTGATCTTGACCTGGTTGCTTGCAGCTTAGGAAGAGAGAACCCGCTATATTCAGGGCGTACGCTGCTTGCAGGAAATAAAATGGAAGAATAAGCCACTCACCTCTAGGGCATCACCGGGCAGCTTGGAGACTGGGGACCCCTAGAAGACAGGTCCCAAGTTCACCCAGATGCTGTGGGATAGCCATGAGGTAACAGAGAATGGGACTTCTGTCTTTTCTCCCATTTTTTTTTCTCTGTATTTAAACTAAAGCCCAGATCTCACCCAGGAAAGAATGACTCTGAGAGTTGTGTACTTTCCGTATTTCTGTTGGCATGTCTCCTGTCTGAGATGCGCCCTCATTAGCTGCTGACACTGGTGCCAGGGGAAGCCTGGGTTTCTTTTGGCCCTGGCACGCCACTGCGGTGCACAAGTGCACACATCTTTGCCGATACGTGATAGGCATTGCAGTTTTATTTCGCCTACAGATGTGAAACCGTATCTCGTTATTTTCATTTGCATTTCTCTCCCTGCTAGTGAGTTTGACAGCTTCTTCTTACACCTATTAGTCATTTTGTCCTCTTCTTCTATTATCTACTAGAGGCCCAGTGTGTGGAATTCGTGCGCAGGGGAGGGTGTGTCTCTCAGCCCATCCTGCATCCTCTCCAATCTGGGACCCCTTGAGGGATCCTGCTGGGATTGGGCCTAAGTGGACAGTTGGACATGCCTCTCACAAGCCAAGACTGCTGGCTTCCAACTGCTTGTCTGCCTGCCTGCCTGCTTGATTGCCCCTAACCGCTTCTGCCTGCCAGCCTGATCACCCCCAACCACTCTTCTGCCAGCCTGATCGACACCTAACTGCACCCCTGCTGGCCAATTGCCTAAAGTACCCTCCCCTGCTGGCCTGATCACCCCTAACTGCCCTCCCAGGCCAGCCTGGTCTCTCCCAACTGCCCTCCCCTACAGGCCTGGTCACCCCCAACTGCCCTCCCCTGCAGACCTGGGTCCCCCCAAACTCTCCTCCTCTACAGGCCTGGTCCCTCCCAACTGACCTTCCCTGCTGTCCTAATCTCCCCCAACTGCCCTCCTCTGCCAGCCTATTCATCCCCAACTGCCCTCCTCTGCTGGCCCGGTTACTCCTAACTGCATTCCCATGTGGCCTGATCACTCACAACTGCTCTCCCCTGGTGGCCATCTTGTGTCCACATGGGGACAACCATCTTTGACCACATAAGGGTGGCCATCTTGTGTATTGGAGTGACAATCAATTTGCATGTTACTCTTTTATTAGATAGGATTAATACCTTTGTTCACATTTCTACTGGAATTTATTACTTTATAGATATTATCTTACTGATTTCAGTTTTTAAAAATTGTACAGGTTTTATTGTTGAAAGTGTGACATATGTCCTCTTTTCCCTTCCATTGACCCCTTCTAGCCTGCCCCCGCCCCCACCCCAGGTCTTCACCACACTGTTGTCTGTATCCATGGGTTATTCATACATGCATATAAGTTCTTTGGTTGATCTCTTACTATCTACTCACCTATCCTCTGCCTGCTTTCATATCTCTCTGTCTTATTTGTGTCATTTATATCCTTTAGTGAACATTAATCCTTAATTTTTGTGTAACATCCATTAATATCTCAACATTGTGCTCCCAGGGGAAAATATTTTTCTATTACCTTCTTAGATCACCCCCACTTCACATTTAAACCCTTTTTAGATTAAAATCATTTTAATTTTTCTAGCTCTATTAGAGGTACAGTTGACATGTCCTTTATAACAAAACCCTAATATGCAAACCCACCTAATGGAGGAATGGCCGGTTACTATGATGCACACTGACCCTAGGGAGCATATCCATTTTCGAGAGAAGTGAGATAAACTTTCCAATAACAATTGATAATTTACCTATTTCTCTGTTAATTTTGCCCATTTTGGTTTTGTATATTTTATGTCTTTATTGTCATAATGATAGCTATTTATTATTAGTTTTTTGGGGTACAATTATACTTTTAATAATCCTCTTTAAGCTCTTGTGAATATAATGATACCCTTTAATCTCTTTTTTGATCTCAAAATATATTTTCCTAGAGACTAAGATTACTTTCCCAGGTCTCTTTTGGTTAATGTTTGCATGACATATTGTTTATTCAGTCTTTTATTTTCATTCTATTTATTTTCAAATATTACAGATAGTATACTGTTGGGACCTTTTTTGTTGTGAGTCATCCTCTTTTCATTAACGAGTTGAATGCAATCATGTAATTACAGTAGGATTTGTTGCTGTCATTTGTTTTAATATTTTCACTTTAATTATTTAATATTTCCCATGTTTTTGTTTTCTGATGTTTTTCTTTTATTTCCCCTCAGAGGTCACATTAGGCTTTCTTCTGTTGGATTTGAAATTATGTACTTTGCTTTTATATTAATTATCTTTAAATAAAGGATCCTTAGGATTATTTCCATATTAATTACTTAAATTTGGATGTGAGGGCGATCTGGCTGTGACATCTGTCACCCCATTGGTCGCCAGGGTTGATTACTTAAATTTATTATCCACATTTTTTCCCCAACAAGTCAGAAAATTCATAGTACTCTTTATTTATTTTTAGATATTGGCATTTCTAGATCTATCCTCTGCATCCCCTGCTTTTTGTTCACATCTTCCATTTCCTTACGATTTTTAGTGTCTTCTGAGTTTTCCTATCTGAGCTTTCAGCTTGCTTGTTTGCCCTTCATTTGTATTCATCCAACTTAGACATCTAAAAAAAATTAATCTATTTCATGGACTTCATATTTCCAACATTTTTATGATGTCTTGCTCCTGCTTTATATTATTGATACACTCCCGTCTACCTTTGAGAAAGTTATTGTTCTTATTTTATATCTGTAGACCATCTGTTCACATAATTCTGCTTCATGTGGCATATGCTGTTTGGTTGGTAGTTGTTCTTACACAGCGATGGTCCTCCGTAGGTGTGTCAAAATGTGCCCTGCCAGTCCTGTTTTCCGGAGTGGCACTTAGCTCCTGTGTTAATGGCCAGGCTCCGGTTTGAGCTCCACTGGCAGGCTGATGCGGGACCCAGAAATCCCAAGATGAAAATCCTAAGCACCTGTGTGGACACTGTAAGGTGACACCATAACTCATGTCCTTGTGTAGTCTCCCCTTTGGTGCCAGCAGCGCCTGTAAGTTGTTTCTAAGCAACCGATCATGGCAAAGGCAACGGCCTGCCCCCATGATCGTGTTTTGTTACATATGACCCCTCTCCAAGGCTGGAGGGGCAGTCTCCTCCGGGTCCAGAAGAAGCAAGCAGACATGTTGTAAGTTGCCCATGGAAAGAGGTACGTGACAAGGAAGTCAGGTGGCTTCTAGGACTAGAGATCAGCTCTTGCTGACAGCCAGCAAGAAAATGGAAATCGCATTCCTACAGTTGCAGGAGATGAATTCTGTCAAGCCGCAGAGGGAGCTGGGAAGTGTGCCCGTATTTTTTTCCCAGCTGAGCCTGTAGTGGGATTGGAGCTCCAGTTAATCTGCGCTGCTGCCCAACGGGATCAAAAGCAGAGCACCCAGTCCCTTGTGTGTGTACTTCTGATCGACCTACAGAAACCATGAGTGTGTACTCTCTTAAGCCTCTGGTTTGTGGTGGTTGGTTACACAGCAATAGAAAACCTATGCAGTGGTACCTCGAGATACGAGTGCCTTAACATACAAGATTTTTGAGATACGAGCCGCTGAGTGAGCGATTTTTGCTTTGAAATACGAGCAACAGTTGAGATAGGAGTAATCTCTCGGATCGGCCTGCTGCACACGACCCACCAGTTTACCACAACTCGAGCGTCTCATAGTTTCCCACGCCTCAAGGTTACGGAAGGAATTAAACTCGTATCTCGAGGTACCACTGTATTTCATTGATCCTGGAAGTGGATGGAGGGAAGAAGCACTAGGTGGAGACAGTCGCATTAGGTTGCAGTTCTTTAGCTGGGAAGGTTTGAGATCAGTGGCAGGAGTAGTTCTCATGTGATTCATAAACTTGCATTTGTTTTTATCATCATTTCCTTTAAGGTTTTCATCGTATTCTTCCTTTTTAGGCAATGACAAGCTTTACTATTTGATTTTCCTTCTTTCCCAAATTTCACATAGCTTTGTTGAGGATTCTTTTTCTTTTATTGGTGTTTTCAAATGAAAAAGGGTATCGATTACACTCTAAATATTTATAAAAACGCATTGTTAGTTATAAAGTTGAAGTTCTTTTCTTTCAACATGTTGAACATGTTAGCCTTCTATCTTGCTTCTAATGTTGATACAGGAAAAAATTGGTATCAATCTAAAACATTTTTCGTTTTTGTATATTTTCATTGATTTCAGAGAGGAAAGGAGAAGGAGAGAGAGATAGAAACATCATGATGAGAATCATTGAGCGGCTGCCTCCTGAATGTCTCCTCCTGGGGATCGAGCCCACAATCTGGGCATGTGCCCTGACTCGGAAAGGAACCATGACCTCCTGGTTCATAGATTGACTCTCAACCACTGAGCCATGCTGGCTGGGCTAAAATATTTTTTCTGTAAAATAACTTTGTTCTCTGGAAGCATTTGCGATATAAATGTTTTAGATGTTTTCTTAAATGATACACATATGGGTCCGCTTTTTCTTCTCTGTATTATTTTGCACATTCTAAGGTTCTTTAATCTTAGATGTTCATTTATTTAAATCCTGGGAAATGTTAATGGATTATTACGTTACCTCTTTCCCCTTCTTCATTTATGTGTTTTCTTCCTTTCTTTCTGGACCTGCTATAAATAGTTGATGACAGTTGTGTTTTTATCATGTGTGTTTATTCACTTCTCTTTTATATTTTCCATTATTTATGTCTTTCTAATGCTTTTTAAATAATATCTGGATCTGATTTTTCTGTTCACCAGTTTAATTTGTGGCTGTATCAAATCTGCTAATTACCTACCTTGTTATTTTTAAACATATTTATATTTTTATTTTTATATACTGTAAATCTATTTGTTTCTTCTTGAAAACTGATAATTATTGCTTGATGTCACTAATATTTTCTATTTGTCACTAATATTTTCTATTCTAGCTTTTTAAAGATATTTATTATGTTTGTTTCATTAATGTTATCTCTATATTTTATAATTTCTAAATTATGGATCCCTCTACAGCAGTGGTTCTCAACCTTCCTAAGGCCGCGACCCTTGCCTACAGTTTCTCATGTGGTGGTGATCCCCAACCATGAAATGTTGCTACTGTTATGCATCGTGATGTAAATATCTGCATTTTCCGATGGTCTTAGGTGACCCCTGTGAAAGGGTCATACGACCTCCAAAGGGGTCGCAACCCACAGGTTGAGAACCGCTGCTCTACAGAATTATGGAGTACACATTTTTTTTGTATGTTGCCCTCCTAATATATAAAAAGTTAGGGGCCATCACAACCGAAACAACCAAATGGACGATCGAACAGCAGGCTGCATGGGGTGACAAGGCTGGTGGAGGCTTAGTGAGGGACAACCAAATGACGGAAAAGCAGGCTGCATGGGTCAACCAGGCCGGCAGGGGCGTTAGTGAGGGATGAGCAAACAACTGAAAAGCAGGCTGGGTGGAACAACCAGGGTGGCAGGAGGTGGCATTTGGGGGCAACCAGGCTGGCACTGGGCAGTTCGGTGAGGGGGGGAAGGCCAACAGGGGGGCCGTTAGGGTGACTAGGCCCACAGAGGGGACAGTTGGGAACAACCAGGCTAGTGGGGAGACAGTAAGGGGCAACCACGCTAGTGGGGGGGGGCTGTTGCGGGTAACCAGGCCAGTGAGGGGGCAAATGAGGGTGACCAGGCCAGCAGGGCGTGCAATTAGGGGTAATCAAGCCAGCAGGCAGAGGTGGTGAGGGGTGATCAGGCAGGCAGGCAGGTGAACAGTTAGTAGCCAGTGGTCCAGGATTGTGAGAGGGATGTCCAACTGCTGGGTTAGGCTCGATACAGGAATCAGGCCTAAACCAGCAGTCAAACATCCCCCGAGAGGTCCCAGATTGGAGAGGGTGCAGACTGGGATGAGGGCCCCCCTGCCATGCACCAATTTCATGCTCCAGGCCTCTAGTTCTATTATAAAGATTGAGATTAGATGACTTTTTTATTTTTCTCCTTCAGATCATTTACCTTCACCAGCCATTTCCCAGGGGGTAAGGGCTTCCACGCCTCTTAGTAAATTTAGTGTTGCAAAGCCTTCACATACCCATTTGCTGTGTGGCTACCCGTCTTCCTTCTTCTTTGGGCAATTCTGGTGCTTTTCTAAGAACTTCTTCCTCTTGGCTGTTCACATAAGGTTTAGGAGAGAGATTGCAAATGCCCAGCTGCTGACTTTTCAGAGAGATTTTTATATCATCATTCATTTCGCACTCAGCCATTCCTCTCTCAGCCGGGTTTCTGTTTTGCCTTCTTATTTGGGAACAGAAAATACTTAGCATAGACACTGAAATCCAAGTGCCTGGCTCGGAATCCCAGCTCTGCAACATACGGGGAGTTGGGGAAGTTTCCCAGCCACTTTGCTTCCATATCCTTCTGTGTAAAATTAGACAGGAGTGGTCACTGGCTGTTAGTATTGCTGTGAGCGGTACATGAGGTAATGCAGATAAGGCAATTAGAACAGTGCCTGCTACAAACTAGTGTCTAATAAACATGCACTATTATCATTACATAGCCTAGCAATTGTACATGTTCAATAAACATCATCTGCTTTCACTTATTGGGTACACTCATCCACCGAGCCCTCCCTGACTCTGTGCACAGGTAACTGTCAAGACTCACCCACACTTCAGATCTGCACGATTCCGTGTGCTTCTGTTATCAGCTATGCCTCAAACCATCCACACTAGTGACTTGAAAAATTTTCCACTGGGATTTTCTAGGCAAGAATGGAAGATCAAAGTTAGTGGAATGAAAAAAAATATTTAAAATCTGTGGTGTCTTCTAACTTTTATTTCACGCTGTAAATCTCTGTGTCATAGACAAGACTTGAACCAATGTCACATTGGTGGACACAGCCCTTTGTGGGGTCTAATGGGGTTTTACCTTCAATATCACTTTGAATCTTACGTGATTGCCCAGAAGGCAAGACTGGCTTGTTGAACCTATTTTGAAGAAGAAACAAATTCTCAGACTGGAGGAGAAAATGAACTAAATTCAAACAGTGTGAGGTTGGCCCAGACCTTCTGCCTTCTAGCTCACCTGCTTCACCTCCTGTAGAGGGATCTGAGGGAACTAGCCAGAAAGCCAGGACTCCTCTAGGTTCTGTATGTAGGTGTGGACCAACGTGAGGGGAGATTCGGATGTCCGTTCCAGCATACTTTGCGCTTGTTCTCAGGATGTACTCTGTCTTTTTCTTGAAGAGGAGTACCAACGCTGAGTTATTCACCCTTCACTGGTGTGTGTGGTGCTGGGCAATAAAGATTATGATACCATCACAGAGGGCATCAGGTTTCAGGGTCCTTTCCTGCAGTGGAAACTCGGAAAAAGGCATCAAAAGATGTACCATCTGCTGGCAGTTACTCAAAATATGCTTCCTGGTATTTTCAAGTAGTTTTTGGAATCAGATGCCTACATTTGTGCTGAATTAGTCAGGTAATGGTTTTGGTTTCTCAAACCCGTTCTATTACCATCACATAACTTAACCCTGTGTGTATGTTTTATGCACAATTGACAATAGAGTGAGCTGATTACTGGAGGAATGTCATGTGGATATATGCAGAGCCAACCTACCATTAACCATCAATATATATGTACTGAGCACTAATTCTGTGCCGCATCTTATGTGAGACATTGTAGAGGAGATTGAAAATGACTAAGATAGCCGAAACCGGTGTGGCTCAGTGGATAGAGTGTTGGTCTGTGGACTGAAAGGTCCCAGGTTCGATTCCAGTCAAGGGCATGTACATTGGTGGTGGGCACATCCCTAGTGGGAGGTGTGCAGGAGGCGGCTGATGGATGTCTCTCTCTCATCAATGTTTCTAACTCTCTATCCCTTTCTCTTCACCTCTCTGTGAAAAAAACAATAAAATATATTAAAAAAAGAGACAAATATTAAAAAAAAGAAAGAAAATGACTAAGACACATGAACCATTAGTGAATATCTTACCTAATAATAGACAGACATGTAAATTGACTGTACCTCCGCTATGCCACCAGCCAATCAGGAGTGATATGTAAATTAAACCAACCAACATGGTGAGTAAATTTGCATATGTAGGTGGGGCGGGCAGTGCCAGGCCCCAGCCATTGGGTCCCGGTCCATCAGGGGCTGGGGAGTAGGGTGGGCAGCGGCAGGCCCCAACCACAGGGTCTGGGTCCATTGGGGGGCCTGGGAGGTGGGGTGGGCAGCACCAGGCTGCTCACAAAGTCCTGTTTCATTGAGGGCCCAGGGTGGCAGGGAGGGCAGCTCCAGGCCCTGCCCTAAAAGCCCAGTTCCGTTGGGAGCCCAGGGAGTGCAGGCGGGCAGCTGGAGGCTTTTTAAGCTGCTGTAGGGCATGAGGGAAGGCCCACATTTCCTGCTGTTTCTAGCAGCACAATTGTCTATTTACTGTGTCTGAATTCTTCTGCCCCTTACAAGGACTCTAAATTCCCTTGGGGGTTGATTTTCAATGATAACTCTTCATGGGAGTTACTTGAGGAGTGTGTTTGTCTGTGTGTGTGTGTGTGTGTGTGTGTGTGTGTGTGTGTGTAAAATATTCCAAACAACAAGTCTACCCTTTTAGAAATTAGTGTTTCAATTCTGTTCAATTCCCATAGATTCTGATTTTGCTGATTTGGAGAGTATCCAGCCAACAGTAAATTTTCACTGTCCCTGAATAATTCTAACCTGTGGGTTAGAAGCCGCTGCTTGTGTTTATGCAAACACAAGAGCCAAATGTCCAGGTAAAATATAGAAATCTCAATTGTACAGCTCAGTAAGTATTTACTTATGTCTACGTCCAGTTAGCCACCATCCAGAATGTTCTATTGAATCTTTCTCCATTAGCAATAAAGGCAGAACCAGCTACTTATCTCGGAGAGAGGAAAAAGAGAAAACAAAGGTGAATGTGTGGGAATATGTAATAACACCTCAAAACAGTACCTCCCAATAATTTCATTTATCATATTATAGGCTCTTATTCATCTCTGTTGTACTTACTGGCAGTCAGTCGGACATCCCCAAGGGGTCCCAGATTGGAGAGGGTACAGGCCAGATTGAGGGACCCACCCCGCCTTGCACAAATTTTGTGCACCAGGCCACTAAATATATATAAAATCTGTCTTCCTCAATGTGTGTGGATGTGCAAGTGGAAGTCACAGAAGTCATAGCTCTTAAAGGTCATGACCTGGACAACAATTTGTCAGATGTAGACATCAACACATTTGCAGAATGAAGAGGGCAAAATCAGGGAAGACAGGTGATTTTTGTAAGAGATAGGATTTGAGATGTTCGGTGAATGCATGGGGGAGAGGGCAGGAATCCTCAGTGAGATACAGAAATAAAAATAAGAATATAAGTTAGAGCCCTAGGTGGTTTAGGATAGAGCATTGGCCTGTGGACTAACGGATCCCAGGTTTGATTCTGACCCAGGGCACATGCCTGGGTTGTGGGCTCGATCCCCAGTAGGGGGTGTGCAGGAGGCAACCAATCAATGATTCTCTCTTATCATTGATGTTTCTATCTCTTCCTCTCCTTTCCTCTCTGAAATCAATAAATAAATAAATATATTTAAAAAATAATATAAGTTAGAGAGAAGTAAGGTGATAAAATGTGGGCATAATATCATCCATTATTAGAATAACGACATTATATAAGGCTCCATTAAATTTACAATAGTAACATAATAATTTTCTAGAATTTTCAATTATATCTCCTCCACTTTGATTTTTGAATAAATGGCTAAGTTGTTTCTTTTCATGCTGACACAATATGGTCATTTCTTTTTTCTTTTACTTTTTTTAAATTTTAAGGTATGTTTTATGGCCCACAATGTGGTCTGCTTTCCTTTCTTACAAAATGCCGATATCAGATTCTCTCATCTTTGTTGTAAATGCCTTCATAATTAATGTAGTTAACATATGCATAGCCCATGGACACAGATAACAATGTGGAGAAAGCCAGAGGATAAAGGAGCACAGGGTGGGTGGAGGTAGGCAAAGTGTGTAAGTGGGGGAGGGAGAGAGAGAATAAGGGGCATCTGTAATAGTATTAATAAAAAATTAAAAATACAGAATAGAAAGTTAAAAAATGAAAATGAAGCCCCCAAGCCTTCATTGCCGAGTGAATGATAAAAAATTATTATCTACACACAATGGAATATTGTATAATCTTTTATTTAAAAGAAAATAAATCCTGACAGGTACTATAGCATGGATGGAAATTGATGATATGCTAAGCAAAAAAAAAAAAAATTATGAAAGAACAACTATTGTACAGTCCTACTTACATGAGGGTCCTAAAAAGCATTCAACTTCCTAAAGACAGAGTGTAGAATAGTGGTTGCCAGTGGCGGGGGGAGGTGAATGGGCAGTCTAATAGGCACAGAGTTTCCTTTGGGGAAAATAGAATGTTCTAGAGATGAACAGTGATTATGTTTATGTTTATGTGAATGTGTTTAATGCCATAGAACTATACAGTTAACTGGATAAATTGGTAAATTTTATGTCATGTACATTTTACCATAGTTTCAAAACCAACAGTTTTTTAATAGAATGGTGTTGATCGGGACAACAGTTCCAGAGATATATTGTATATGTGGTTTATTCCAAATGTTTGGATTTAGTTTAGGACCAGCTGGATATTTTAAAAATATGTTTTCTTTTTAGAGCAGTTTTAGGTTCACAGCACTATGGTGAGCAAGGCACAGAGATTTCTCCCTTCTTAGCCTGTGGTCTTTTCCTGTTCATCTTTGAAGACGCAAACTAATTATTTTATAACAAGCTATGTTCTCTATTGAGAAAATATTTACTTTCTTTTTGTCCCCTGAATATTCCTTTATATCAGTCCAATTGCTTATTTTGGAAATTGTTGGCAGGAAGTGATACAGAGCAGTAAGCATTCCTACAGCCCGATAGCTAATCCAGGGCCACTCCAGCTTTGTCATTCTACAACAGGTTGCCAGTTGCTTAGGGACATTGTACCTCTGTAACCTCAGAGATGTGGACAGTGGAAGACAGGGCTAAGTTTTCTTTAGAAGGAAACCCAGTGTTTCATTTGGGACAATAGGTGGACAATATGAATCAGAGATATTTTTTAAAAAAATACATTTTATTGATTTTTCACAGAGAGGAAGGGAGAGAGATAGAGAGTTAGAAACATTGATGAGAGAGAAACATTGATCAGCTGCCTCCTGCACACCCCCTACTGGAGATGTGCCCATAACCAAAGTATATGTTCCTGACCGGAATCTAACCCAAAACTCTTCAGTCCACAGGACGGTGCTGTATTCTCTGAGCCAAACCGGTTTCAGCAAATCAGAGATATTGTAGCTAAAATAATTTGAGTTTAGTTAATTTTGAAATGCAGACCAGAATGTATTTATCCTCTCGGTTAAACAAGGACCTGTTTTAATTCTGGCTGGGGCTTCTCTGAGTTTGGTGGTCTGGGAAGGAAGAGTGTTAGGGGATGATGACAGAAGATCAGAGAGGCTCCAGGCATCATCAGAGATTCAAGCACGTGACAGAAAGTGTGCGTCCGGGGAGAAACAATGTCCTGTTAGTGTTCCTGGGCATAATACTGTGAGCGTGTCCATCCCATTGGAAGCTCAGGAGAGTCATGAATAGGTAGCCTGGAGACATGATGAAGAATGAAACCACCATGGCTATACGGAGCTGTTACTATTTTATTTAATCACTAGAGGCCCGGTGCACAAAATTCATGCATTGGGTGTGTGTGCCTCGCCCCAGCCTGTACCCTCTCCAACCTAAAACCCCTTGAGGGATGTTAGACTGCCAGTTTAGTCTCTATACCTAGTAGGATCAGGCCTAAACAGGCAATCAGATATCCCTCTTATAATCCAGGAAAGCTGGCTCCCAACTGCTCACCTGTCAGCCTGATTGACACCTAACTGCCCCCCTACCATCCCAATTTCCCCTAACTGCCCTCCCTTGCAGGCCTGGTAACCCCCAAATACCCTCCCCTGCAGTCCTGGTTACCCCATCTGCCCTCTCCTGCTGGGTTGGACCCACAACTGCCCTCCCTTGCATGCCTGGTCCCTCCTAACTGTCCTCCCCTGCTGGCCATCTTGTATCCACATGTGGTCAGCCATCTTTGACCAATGGGGGCGGCCATCTTATGTGTCGGAGTGATGGTCAATTTGAATATTACTCTTTTATTAGATAGGATCATTAGACTAACATTGAGAAGATCAGAGTTGGTTTTATCTAGCTTCTTTTAGACTCTCTCAAATACATCCTCAAAGCCCAATATCCACTGCTTTGATCTTGTCTCACTCAAAAGGTACTTCATCTTAGGAATGCATATTGGTTTGGGGCACACATGGCCTGTTTCTGAGCCGGATGGTCTTAGGCTGAGGGGTGCACATTAAACCAGCTGAAGCCAGAAAGGTGCTGAGGGGTCGTAGCCATTATTCAGGGAAGGGGAAGCACGTGGTGGCGCGGGGATGGCTTGGAGATCTCTATGAGCATTTCAGCCAGAGCCCTCCGACTTACTCATACAGTGGTACCTCGAGATACGAGTGCCCTAACATACGAGATGTTTGAGATATGAGCCATCAAGCGAGCAATTTTTTGCTTTGAAATATGAGCAACATTTTAGATACGAGTAATCATGCAGATCAGCCAGCTGCACATGACCCACCAATTTACTGAGACTCGAGCGTCTCATAGTTTCCCACGCCTCAAGATTATGGAACGAATTAAACTCGTATTTCAAGGTACCACTGTATTAATATGTTGGCCTCTGTGCAGGATTATTCCACCTGATGAAGGGTATCTGGGACAAAACACAGAGAGAAAGTCAGCGCTTCTGTGAAAGCATTTGTTGCTGTCAGACCTTGTCAGCTCAATCATACACTGTGACTAACATCTCATTTTTTTTTATTTTAATTCATAAAACTGACCACTTGATTTGGCAATATTTAGGAAATGTGTGCAGTCACAGGATGGGAATGCAGACTATAGAGATGGCCTGAGTAAGCTGAGTGAGTGAAGGTAACATCTTTTTTTATTTTTTAATATATTTTATTGATTCTTTACAGAGAGGAAGGGAGAGAGATAGAGAGCTAGAAACATCAATGAGAGAGAAACATCAATCAGCTGCCTCTTGCTTACCCCCTACTGGGGATGTGCCCACAACCAAGGTACGTGCCCTTCAAGGAATCGAACCTGGGACCTTTTAGTCCATAGGCCGACGTTCTATCCACTGAGCCAATTTGGTTTCGGCTGGGGATGGCGTCTTAAACATGGTGAGCATTTGGGCCAGGCTGAAGATGGAGGGACAGATGCATCATCTCTTTGGGCTCTTGTAGCAGTTTACAGTGAGAATTTACCCAGCATGTTTGCTTCCCCCCACTTTCCCGAGTCCTGAAAAAGGTTCGCTCAGGGCCTGGAAGCTCTGCAATTTTTTTTAGGATTTTGGCAACCTAGGAAGAGAAGGTATTTTGCAACTTAGTTCAGTTGTTTCTTCGTGTTTGGGGAGAAATATGTCTTTTTGTAGATTGTTGGGTTTGTTTTTTTCTTTAGTTGAAAAGAAGCATACTTTCCGAATGTACAGAATTGCCTACTCCATATTCATACTAGATTTGCATTTGAGTCCAAAAGCAATACAATAATTTCATTTCCCGATCGTTCTCAAACTCACAAAAAGTTCGTGCGAGCCACACACACCCAATGGGATTGCAGTGAAAATTAGATTTGCAATAAGTAGGGGAAACACAATAAATCCGTCAGTGGAGAAACACAAGATTTATGCTCTCCACTTACCTTGATTTGGTGTCCTGGGGAATAATCATCGTTGACATTTATAAACCACCCTTCTTGCCATCGTCGCTCGAGTCTTCCTCGTTCCTGAGTGGCTTCCTGAATGTCACTGTGCTGCTCCACGGCCTGCTTTTAGCCCAGGGTGAGGGGCTACGGCCTTTCAGAGGCAGGAACAGTGTGAGGTGCTTAAAGCCACGTCTGAGAAACGTTCCTTAGGGTATGGGACCCTGGGATTGTCAGTTCTGGTGCATAGGAACCGTGATGCAGCCTGAATGGCTGGCTGGCTGGGAGGATGTGTTTCGCAAAGCACCCTCATGCCAGGTCAGTTATTAAGCGCGCCTTTGGGTAACTGGTCCTCCAAACACTTGGATAGAGACCCTTTAGGGTTGCTGCTAGGTGACCATCAGTCTGCGGTTCCTTATAAGGCAAGAGTTTCTTAAAATAGAACACCCCGAACCCCAAACCAGAGGTGACGGCGATTCCTCTTCTATTTTTGGAGCAGCTTTCAAAGTGATGGCTCTGAATGACAACAACCGTTATCCTGGCGTATTCAGGGCATCGCACCCTCCTAGGAAACTGCGTTATGGAAATCGAGGGGATATTGCTTAATATTACTATTAATAAATTACATGCTAGAGCAGCAGTGGCAATAGCTCACCACGTTGATGTAACAGAATATATAAGTATGCGGATGATTTATATTCTACGGAGCCCGATCTCACTTTTAAGTCATTTGTGATAAAAGATGTCCAATTATAAGTTTTGCCTTTGACATACTTTGAATAGTGCCAGCTTAACTATTTGTTGGCCAATTTATAGTTCAAAGATTATCTATCTATCGATCTATGAAAAAATAGTTCCTTTAAGTTGTTTTTACTGAACAAGCAAACTAATAGAATTATCCACTTCTAGGTACTCATTGTTTCTCTCTATAGCTTCTAAGATGGCAAAGCTATTCTGTTTTGCCTCTTGTTAGAGATAGAATTATTTTTAATATTTCACTCAAATTTTCAAACTTTTTAATAAAGAGGATAAAATCACTTTTTTTCCTCTTGGGAAAAAAACATTTTTTAAGGATGTATTTTTTATAACTTCTTTAAAATATGAGATGAGTGTCCATTTTTTCTCCCTCTTCAAATTATTAGTTTGTTATTAGGCCAAATTTATAGCAAAGTTTAATTTGTGGTTTAAAAAATAACCCAATCATCTTATATTTTTGTTATACTACAGTAATAGTGAAAAAGTTAAAACAAGTTTAGGGCATTATTATAGATTCAATTCATTTCATATTCATACACAAACTCAAAGTAGTAATAATTTTTAACTTGATTTGTACCAACTGCTTTTTAATGTTTTGAAGTGAGTTCAACATTAGTGTTGCTGTTTATAAAATCCTGACTACTCCTGGCCAGCATGGCTCAGTGGTTGAGCATTAACCCATGAATCAGAAGGTCATGGTTAAATTCCTGGTTGGGGCCGAAACCGGTTTGGCTCAGTGGATAGAGCGTCGGCTTGTGGACTGAGGGATCCCGGGTTCGATTCCCATCCAGGGCACGTACCTTGGTTGTGGACACATCCCCAATGGGGTTCAGGAGGCAGCTGATGGATGTTTCTCTCTCCTCGATGTTTCTGGCTCTTTATCCTTCTCCCTTTCTCTCTGTAAAAAATAAATAAAATATATTTAAAAAAATTCCTGGTTGGGTTGGGGCAAAAGCCAGTTCTATACCCAGTGGAGGGTGCAGGCTTGATCCCCATTGAGGTCCTGTAGGAGGCAGCCAATCAATGATTCATCTCATCATTGATGTTTCTCTCTCTCCCATCCTCTCTGAAATCAATAAAAAATATATTAGCATAAAAATCCTGACTGAGACAGGTCAGATTGCTCTTTTCCACGTTTGGAATTTGGTTCTAGACTTTTCCATGTTTGGGAGTTGGAAAGAGCTAAGACTGGAATTTCAGAATCCATGCAATGTCTGTGCTGGTCAGACATTCGTTTTTTTTCTTTGTTTTGTTTTTTGTTTTTCTCCTAATGCCTGTATTGAATCAATAGCATTTATGCAAGCATCTTATTTTATAAGACAAGGAGAATTAATCAAGCAGGTATTTGAAGCTAGTTTTCTCTCTTACATCTTATTGAAACATATACTCAATGCGCTAATATCCCACTGAAATACCTGTATTATCCTATATAATAACAGGCCAATATGTAAATTGACCAGATGGCAGAACAACCAGTGGCTATGATGTGCGCTGACCACCAAGGGGCAGACACTCAACGCAGGAGCTGCTCCCTGGTGGTCAGTGTGCTCCCACAGGGGGAGCACGGCTCAGCTGGAAGTCCTGAGCTGGGCTCACAACTGGTGAATGCAGTGGGGAGGAGTCTCTCCTGCCTCAGCAGCAGCACTAAGGATGTCCACCTGTTGTAGGGAGCAGGCCTAAGCCAGCAGTTGGACATCCCCCGAGGGCTTCCAGACTGAGAGGGCGCAGGCTGGGGTGAGGGACCCCCATGAGTGCACGAATTTTGTGCACTGGGCTTCTAGTATTTGATAAAATTTGTTCCAATAAGACATCAAATCAGTTCAAGTATCTTCCATTGTCCCTACCTTAAAATTAAAAATAAAATCTGGTTGAGACCGGTTTGGCTCAGTGGATAGAGTGTCAGCCTGTGGACTGAAAGGTCCCAGGTTCGATTCCAGTCAAGGGCATGTACCTTACTGGCACATCTCCAGTGTGGGCGTGTAGGAGGTGGCTGATCGATGTCTCGCTCTCATCGATGTTTCTGACTTTCTATCCCTCTCCCTTCCTCTCTGTAAAAAATCAATAAAATATATTAAAAAATAAAAATAAAAATAAAATCTGATACCTCAGAATAGAAACACAATTCTAAACCCAGGTGATATGGTTTTGTAATGAGAAGTTCACCTTAGCATGGAGCACTCATTTGCAACTGACACTCCTAGGTGAAAGTGAATGAATGGATGTATTAGTTCTATTATTTGCTACACAAAAATAGCCAAACACTTTAGATCCTACTTGTGAAGCACCGATAATGTCAAAAGTGCAAGAAAAGTGAAGAAGGCATTTTCTCCTCTTACTACACCCCAAATTGAGGGTTTCCTGTTGGCATTGAATTGGCACCAATGACCATCGGATGACGACGTGGACTCATTATTACACCTTTCCTGAAAATTATAGCTCTTCTGGCCCTGCCTTTTCCTCTTCTTTTCTCTCTCTCCTATCATCTGGAATGACATCATTACAGCCAGCATAAATGAGCTATTCCTGTGACTCAGAGACACTCAGCAATGCCCCAGTCACCCCTTTCTTTCATTTTGAATCTACTTGCAGAAAAAGCAGAGCTAGAAACTTAGGATTCCACGTTTTAGGGTCTATAATCTCTTTCAGTCCGAAAGTCACCATTTTATTATCATCACCCCTCTAGTCCCAAGAAAAAGGAGATAGGCAAGACTCATACATTCGCCTGCACATGCTCACACCGTAATCACATATGTATTGCATGGGGTATCCAACTCTGTAAAGAAGGGTCATGATATTTCAGTCAACTGGTGTCATAAACATCCAATCTAATTTATAAAAACCCTCCTGTATCTGAACACATCCAAATATGGCCATTTTATGATCATGCCTCAGAAAATATCCCTACTGTCAGCAAGAGGCACTTATCCGTTTTTTTTTTTAATATATTTTATTGATTTTTTACAGAGAGGAAGGGAGAGGGATAGAAAGTCAGAAACGTCAATGAGAGAGAGACATCGATCAGCCACCTCCTGAACACCCCACAGTGGAGATGTGCCCGCAACCAAGGTACATGCCCCCGACCGGAATCGAACCTGGGACCTTTCAGTTCGCAGGCCGACGCTCTATCCACTGAGCTAAACCAGTCTCAGCACACTTATCCTGTTTTGTATAACTTTATATCTTCCTCTCAAATGTTTTCTTCAGCTAAGGAGCTTAATTGCTATAATGAAATTTGGAAGGTGCTTTACTTTCTTTTTTTTTTTTCATTTCACTGCTAACCAGACATTGACAGGGTGACTCATCAGCTGAATCCATTACTTTCAGCTGAATATAAAGATCCAGATAGAATGGAATGGAAACAGGTCATTTCTTTCCAAGAGTTAAACAAGGACTATTCAGTGCGTGGTGACGGTTTTTATATTTAGTTTTGGCTAAGGAAGTATAGGTCACATTGTGTGTGTGTATGTGTGTGTGAGTGTGTGTGTGTGTGTGTGTGTGTGTGTTTTAGAATTACCTTGTTCTTAATTTTTAGTGATTTAAGAACGATGAAAATCTTGAAAATATATGCAAATATTTTCAAAGCCTTTATAGTATAAAAGGGACAATAACAGTGAAATTAGTTTTAGTGCGCACACACACACATACGTGCATACAAACCTTTTATTTTCCTATGACATTTTTATTGATTCTCTAGCAAAGTTCTCATACTAAAATTCTGCAAGCTTTCTTTAAGAGTATTAAATCTTCATTAGCCAAGACTGTTACCTCTTCCCATAAGGAACAAGGGGTTCAGTTTAGTGTTAAAAACGCAAGGTTGGGTTTAATACAATTTGGTGGAAAACTTGAATGGTTCTTGGGAAATTCATTTCATCTCTTTGAAACTCATATCACATATCTCCAAACGAGGAGAATAATAGCTGTGGATTCAGTGCTGTGAGGATTATATTAAATGATGTGCAAAAACTGCCAGCCTGGGCTTGTGGTGGAGACCCCAAGATGGCTGCCCCTTTGTTTATTTCACTCTCACTGATGGAGAAGACAGTGAAGCCAAAAGAACCAGACTTCCGATGAAGAATATTGAGTCTCTGAGAAGCAAGATCTTTCAAGATGTAATTAGTCAGGTTTTACCACATAGAAGCTGCAGAAGTCCCTGAAGGGAGAGTTATAAAGATGACTATTGTTAATATTTCTCTCTTTTCCGCGTCCATTGTGGCTAGAGCGTGGTCCAGTTCCTGAGTAGGGGCCGCTGAGGATTGAAAGAAATGAAAGAAAAAGACAGACACACAGATAGAAGTCAAAAGCTGGGGCTGGATGGGACCGCTGCCCTCTTCTGAAGGACAGACAGTGATCCAGAATCGATGCAGGGTGTTTAGTTTATACCCCCAAATGCCAGGAGGTTTCACCAAAACTCAAGGTAAAGGAGCTTGGGTGGGCCTGAGTCATATTCATTCCTGGTGCTAGACTGGATTTACATATCAAAATTCACTCCCCGACACCTGGGCAAAGATAGGAGTCAATGCTGAGAACACATCTGCCTTTTTGGTAAAGATGTGTGTCCAAGACACGGCTCTGCCTGTCGCCTTGGATTCAACTGACAATAGTTAAAGAAATGCCCATGTGGCCGAAACCGGTTTGGCTCAGTGGATAGAGCGTCGGACTGCAGACTGAAGGGTCCCAGGTTCGATTCCGGTGAAGGGCATGTACCTTGGTTGCGGGCACATCCCCAGTAGGGGGCGTGCAAGAGGCAGCTGGTCGATGTCTTTCTCTCATCGATGTTTCTAGCTCTCTTTCCCTCTCCCTTCCTCTCTGTAAAAAATCAATAAAATATATTTAAAAAAAGAAAAGAAATGTCCAGGTGCCTTCCCAGGCGCTTAAATGACTGACAATAGGAGATTATGAGCTCAGTAAGACATAAGCAAAGGAAATAAATAGGGGTCTGCATTTCCTGTACTCAAGGTGATGGGGCACTCAAGGACCCATTGTGATTGGCTCTGAGTCTCTTGCATTCAGAGGAAACTGGTCTTACTGCCCACCCTTCTGTTTTCCACATTTAGTCCCCTCAGCTCTCAGGAAATGTGTTTGAAAGTGAACCAAGCATGGTTGAGGGTGGGTGGTACACGAGTACTCATAGGGAAATTCTGACCCATAGCCTGCTTCTTGCTAACTCTGCCCAATAGCATGTCCAGCAACATTTGAGTTCAGGCTAATGGAAGAAATCTGATCTCAGTAGGGAGTGGACAGCAGAACCAGGGAGTCAATCCTCATAAGCAGCTTAAATATAGATAAGATATACATTAAACCCTATCTTCACTGTATGCAACTCCAAAACCAATGAAGTATTCTAATCTTAGAAACCATCCACTAACTTCTCCTACATATACACAGGTGCCAGGATCCTATAAGTCACACCGTGGCTGAACACAGACCCTATGCAGAGTACCATTCTAGGGTCTGGAGAGGCAGTGAAAACAGAAAAACCTTGATAACTCTTAAATATATCTATAGGAATAGATTTCACCACATAGTTCAGTCTTCATTATGTCCAATGACTAGCACAATATTATGTAGATTGTAGATGTTCAGTAATATTTGCAATTGAATGGAATAGCCCCTTTATACATATATGTATATATTAGAGGCCCAGGGCATGAAATTCATGCATGGGGGAGGGAGGGTGTCCTTCAGCCCAGCCTGCTCCCTCTCCAACTGGGAACCTTTGAGGGATGTCCAACTGCCCATTTGGGCCTAATCCTAGGCCTAGTTTCCTCTGGATCCGGCCCAAATGGGCATTTGGACATCCCTCTCAGGAAATGTGTTTGAAAGTGAGAGGACTAAATGTGGAAAGTAGAAGGGTGGGGAGTAAGGCTGGTTTCCTAGGATTGGGCCCAAATGGGCAGTTGGACATCCCTCTCACAACCCAGGACTGCTGGCTCCGAACTGCTCACCTGTCTGCTTTCCTGATTGCCCCTAACTTTCTGGCTGCCAGCCTGATCACCCCCTAACCACTCCCTGCCAGCCGGATTGATGGCTAACTGCCCCCCCTGCCAGCCTCTTTGCCCCTAAGTGCCCTCCCCTGTGGGTCTGGTCACCCCTAACTCTCCTCCCCTGCAGGCCTGGGTCTCCCTCTCAACTGCCCTTCCCTGCAGGCCCAGTCAACCCCAACTTTCCTCCCCTGCAGGCCTGTGTCTCCCCCCTCAACTGCTCTTCCCTGCAGGCCCGATCAACCCCAACTTCCCTCCTCTGCTGGCCTGGTCACAACTAACTGCCCTCTCCTGCAGGCTTGAAAACCCTCAACTGCCCTCTCTTGCAGGTCTGGTCCCTTCCAACTGCCCTTCCCTGCAGGCCCGATCAACCCCAACTTTCCTCTTCTGCCGGCCTGGTCACCCCTAACTGCCCTCCCCTGCAGGCTTGAAAACCCTCAACTGCCCTCTCTTGCAGGTCTGGTCCCTTCCAACTGCCCTCTGCTGCTGGCCTGATCACCACAACTGCCCTCCCTTGCAGGCTGGTCCATGCCAATTGCCCTCCCCTGCTGGCCATTTTGTGGCCACATGGGGGCATGATCTTTTGACCTTACGGGAGTGGTCATCTTGGTGTTGGAGTGATGGTCAATCAGCATATTACTCTTTTATTAGATAGAATAGGGGCCTGGTGCATGAGTGGGGGCCAGCTGATTTTCCCTGAAGGGTGTCCTGGATCAGGGTGGATGTTCCCTTGGGGAATGGGGTGGCCTGGGCGATAGGTCTGTGGTTGTTTGCAGGCCAACCACACACCCTGTAACCCAAGCAGAGGCTCTGTTATCTGGGACTTATTTATCTTCTACAATTAAAACTTTGTAGCCAGGAGCTGAGCCAAGCCTTCTGCTCCCACAGCCATTGAAACTTTGTTGCCTTAAGTGGAGGCCTAGGCCTGCCAGGGTGTGTGGAAAGCTTGGCTTCCTCCATCACCAGGGGCAACCCAAGACTCCCTCCTGCTTTCTCAGTGCCCATTTCCATCTTGGTTGGGTCAATTTGCATGCTTTCTCTGATTGGCTGGTGGGCGTGGTTGGTGGGTGTGGCTTGTGGGTGTAGTGGAGGTATGGTCAGTTTGCATATTGCTCTTTTATTAGATTGGATACCAGAGGCTCAGTGCACAAAATTTGTGCACAGTGTAGGGGGGCAGGGTGTGTGTGTGTCCCTTAGCCCTCTCCAATCTGCCAGTCTGGAACCCCTTGAGAAATGTCCCACTGCCCATTTAAACTCAATCCCATCAGGATGGGGCCTAAACAGGCATTCAGATATCCCTTTAACAATCTGGGACTGCTGGCTTCCAAATGCTCACCTGCCTACCTGCCTGATTGCCCCTAACTGCTTTCTGCCTGCTAACCTGATCACACCCTAACCACTCCCCTGCCAGCCTGATCAATGCCTAATTGCTCCCCTGCCAGCCAAATTACCCCTAATTATCCTCTCCTGCAGGCCTGGTTGCCCCCAATTGCCCTTCCCTTCTGGCTTGGTCACCCCTAACTGTCCTCCCTTGCCAGCCTGGTTACCCCTAAATGCCCTCCCCTGCAGGGCACCTCCTACTGCTCTTTGCTGGCCATCTTGTGTCCACATGGGAGCAGCCAACTTTGACCACATGGGGTTGGCCATCTTGTGTGTTGGAGTGATGGCCAATTTGCATATCACCTCTTTTAATGATATAGGATATATTTTACTGCCATATGTATGCTCTATTGTTTTTTCCCAAATACTTTTTACTTAGAAGATGTTTAAGACAAAGCATTATGTTGATTCTGTACTCTTAGTTCCCCAGAGTTGAAGGCATATTGTATATTCAATAAATATCCCTAGGTGGATATTCCCCCTGTAGAACGATACCATGGAAATTTCTATTACTGGTTCTGACTCACCTGGAGGTACACACCAGTGTGGTTCTTAGTTTTCATTAGAATTTGGTCCTGAAAACTTTGGACTTTGTTTATCAGCAGGCATAACCAAATTTATTTTGTGAATTTAAGGGGAAAGATTGCAAATCTTCATTGTTGTAATGGATATGGATTTGAGCTCTTTTCACTGACCAGGAATCCAGCTCTTTGTGGCCAAAGGGAGTCTTAAGATCATAGAAAGAATGTGTGGTCAGAGAGCAAGAGAAAGATAAGATTTTGGAGAAGATCGTGTGAAGAGAAGAGCAATACAGAAGGGTTGGATGGGAGAACAGGCAACCAATAATAATAATCTAAAAAAACAACAACTCCAGTTAACAAATGCTAGTGAGTTTCTAAATGATTTTTCCCCAGAATGAATAACACATTGTATATTTTGCCTCCCACATACAGATGGTATAAATAGTTTAATTACTGAGAAATTGATGTAGTGGTATTAATGATAATTGAATAAAAAAATACCTGTCATTTTACCATCCCAGTAAAGCAATTAATTTTATTTTTGTGTGTATCACTTGTAGTCTGTGTGAAAGACATTTTATTGTCTACTTGTATTAAAATAGTGACATGAACATTCTTATGTTACAACATAGTATTTCTTTAATAGTTCTGTCATTAATAAGTCTATCATTTACCCATCAAGAAAATGTAAGTTTGGAATTAGACATTTTGGCCATTTCTTCTTTTTTTAAAATTTACTATTGTACCTAACTCCGCAGTAAAATGTTGATTTATATAATATGTGGCTTCTGTAGAATGAGCTCTTGAGGATACATTCTCATGAAAAAGGTTAGGTTAGAGGAATGGATAGCTTTATTTTTTTTGGTACAAACGAGGTACTTACGCTTAATTTTTATTGCATGTGTTTAAGTCTTTTTTCCTCTGTTTCTTAATCTTGGACAAACATTCCCATGGTCCTCACATCTTTTGAGGGACACAGAGGGATTACAATTCAAAGACAAATGTGTTGTCACAAAGAATTTCTGAGACCAAAGCAGAAACCAAGAAGATTCCAACGATTATAATGTGACTCTCCTCTTGCTCTCAGCATGTCATATTCCTCTATTTCTTGTTTAACCTTCCACACTCATACCCTTCCCGTGACCTAGGTGCTCTCGGGTATGGGGTGAGGAGATTGCAGATGTTCCAATCTCGTTCTGAGGATGTGATAAAGAGGTGCTCAATATTAATGACTGGGGGGATGGATGAGTGAGGCACAACATTTTTCATTATTATTTTCCTTGTTGAAACTATATCTTCCCTTGGGGATATGGTCCCCTGTTCTACCGTTACTTCTATAAGCTCCTTTGAAAGTCCCCCTTTTAAGTTGAACACAAATCAGTCAATTTATGATGCAAAGTTGGGCTCATCATTCCATTTTCTCTTGTCAAATGATATTGTCCATTTTTACTCTACCACTTGACTGAGTGAATGTTAATGGAGTGGAACCTCGAGATACGAGTGCCCTAACATACGAGTTTTTTTTGAGATACGAGCCCTCGAGCGAGCGATTTTTGCTTTGAAATATGAGCAACATTTGAGATAGGAGTCATCGCGCGGATCGACCGGCTGCACACGACCCACCAGTTTACCGCAACTCTAGCGTCTCATAGTTTCCCACGCCTCAAGGTTACGGAACAAATTAAACTCGTATCTCGAGGTAGCACTGTACTTCAGTGGGGTATTGAATAAAGGCCCACAAATACCATGGGGCACGAGTTGGAAAGAACCAGGATTCTGAGCGATGGAAAAGTCATTGGATTCTCATGTGAGTGTATTGGCATATGCTTTGATTGTGTTAAATCACATAGATTTGACACCTTGGAAGTTTCCGCAGCTGGATGTGCATTCCCTTGACTAATACACTACATAGAGTGCTAAGAATGAATGCAGCCGAGACCGGTTTGGCTCAGTGGATAGAGCGTCAGCCTGCGGACTGAAAGGTCCCAGGTTCGATTCCGGTTGGGGGCATGTACCTTGGTTGCCGGCACATCTCCACTTTGGGGCGTGCAGGAGGCTGCTGATTGATGTCTCTTTTCGATGTTTCTGACTTTCTATCTCTCTCCCTTCCTCTCTGTGAAAAATCAATAAAATATATTTTAAAAAAAAGAATGAATGCAGAAGACTTTGCTAAACACCTTATGATGTTCCTCACCAGGCCAGAAGGTGGAAGAGATCTTAAAGGAACTCAGAATCTGGCATTGAGTCTCAGGCTTTGTTGCTCTGAGTGTGGAGGGCATTGGACTGTAAGCTTCTCTCCCTAATGAGGTTAGTATGTATTTCTAACACACCTGAAGATTCTGGGCTGGGGCATTTTTGCATAGACGTGGATCATTTTGCTCAGGTAAAAGGACTTAGCAGCTTTGCCTTCAGAAATAAATCTTATTCTAGGAGTTGGCGTTTTCCTTGCAATCATCACTCTTCAATACTGTTATGCGGCCAAAGCAATTAGGTGCTAAGAGTGTGGACATAGCCTGTAGATCATTAAAATGCTAGTTTGCAGCGTGAATAATCTGAATTCAATATCGGGGCTGCCATGAGAGATGAATGACTGTGAAATCCCCGGTGCATACTCGAGGAGCTTTGGGGGAGGCACCTCGCAGGAGGAGATCCGCCCAAGGCGGGGAGGATGGAAGTTAATTTCATTTAAATGTGTGAACACTTTTAATAAGGCTCTGGAGGTATTATCCAGAAGGATGCAGAACCTTTGCGTTTGAAAAATGTTTTCTTTTGCTTGATAACACCTAGAAAATCCCTTCTGGTGATTAGCATTTGATTAGGGGGATCATCTTAATTCTCTTGTTATTAATATGACAGATTTTGGTTTTCCCAAAGGTGTCAATTGAACCCAGTTTTCAGATCAGCTAATCCTTTGCATTTATGTGAATGGAACTTCGGCGCCTTGGAATTTAGTTCCGGCGTATCTTGCATTTCCTCCTGACCTGTGGGGTTCACCCATCCTTTTCAACACGGAAGTCAGTGGCCTCACGTTTGGTTTGATATGAGGACGTAAGCTCCTTCCCTGGGTTTTGGGGTTGTCCGCAGGCTCTGTGTCGGCAACAGACACTCTGCATTGTGAGCTGTGGGCTCTAGAACGTGTGGGAAGCTGTATCTCCATGTTTCGGTTGGGGTTACATCAACTTTAAAGACATTTATAACTCGCGATGGCACCTGAGCACCTGCTGACACCTTTTACACGGAAGTGAGAAGGAAGGAGAACCAGAGGGAGAGGAAAAATTAGATAATTTTTTTTTTTTAATTTCTCTCTATACCAGTGGGTCTCAACCTTCCTAAGGCCGAGACCCTTGCCTACAGTTCCTCATGTGGTGGTGAACCCCAGCCATGAAATTTTGCTACTGTGATGCATCGTGATGTAATTATCTGCATTTTCCGATGGTCTTAGGCGACCCCTGTGAAAGGGTCATTTCACCCCCAAAGGGGTCGAGACCCACAGGTTGAGAACCGCTGCTCTATACTCATCTGTAGTGTTGGGTCTTCCAGTTCCCTCTCGGAAAACAGATCTCCATTTCTTTCTCTTTGCTCACAGTTGCCCCGCTTCCTTTTGTGGCTACCGTGGATGGATCCTGTATCCATCCAGGCCACTCTACCTCCATGTCCAGCTGTGACCATCTTCCAGAGCAGCGCCACGAGTCAGTGGTTCCCCAGTCTGCCCAGCTCATAGAGCTCTCAGGAATGCCACCTTCTCCTAGGTGCCTACAAGCTTTGTTCAGAAGCACCAGGGATTCTGCACCCACCCCTGAATACAATAAAAGTACTTCATGCTGACTGTGAATACCATATGTTTCAGATACAGGGCTGGGCACGTATTCATGTTGTTGAAACATTCCACGATCTCTCTCATTGGTAGCCATTTTTGTGCCTTGCCTACTTATCCCAGGAAGCTCCCTCTTGAGTCTACTACATGTAACCACGTTCCCCTCTCTCTGGTCAGCTTCCAAGAGCCCTCCATTGTTCCTGCTGACTACTTAAGCCTTCGATTGAGCCTCTGCTCTGTACATAGTAATCACTTCCTACCCTCCATTCTTCTCCACTCCTTTCTCCATTCTTTAAAGGACTTTTCTTCTCTTCATTTGCCTGATTCTCACCCAATCTTACAAACTCAACTCAAGCCCAAACTCCTCAACATCAGGGGAGAAATCTCCAAACTTCCTGACAAGTGGTCTCCAGCTACTTTTTTGAATGCTTCTAGGAATACGAGGTGTCGGCACTTGCAGGATACCTTACCGTGGCCTAGATAGCAGGAACTGAATTATGTACTAACAGATCTGGAGCCTAAATCTTTTTTAGTCGCTAAGTTGATAGATCACTTTGTAAAACATAATCCGCCTCTTAGCAATTCCGTTGCATTTTTCTGAAAAAGAAAGAAAGCTCGGTAAATGAACTGGATCCCAAATAAAGTTGCTATCAGAAAACTTCATGTTGTCATAATTTTAGAGTAATGGATTTTATATTATTACAGTGGTACTTCGAGATACGAGTTTAATTCGTTCCGTAACCTTGAGGCGTGGGAAACTATGAGATGCTCGAGTCGCCGTAAACTGGTGGGTCGTGTGCAGCCGGCTGATCCGCGCGATGACTCCTATCTCAAATGTTGCTCGTATTTCAAAGCAAAAATTGCTCGCTTGATGGCTCGTATCTAAAAAAACTCGTATGTTAGGGCACTCGTATCTCGAGGTACCGCTGTAGTCAGATTTTGTATCTGGAATCTACCATATGAACTCTATCACATATACCAATTACAAAATACCAATACAATTTTGTAATTGGCATATGTGATAGAGTAATTAGTCTATACAATATTTTTAAAAGAATAATATCCATAAAGAGGTACTTGTAAAGTGCTCTTACTCATCAGTCTCATTATATTAGAATCACACCATGTTTTAATCCTTTACATCGATCTTATTGTTCCTGTAACACTCGCGATAAATAACCTTTTCTCTCCTTGTTTTTTTTTCAACAAAGAGTTTCCTAATACGCCTGTATATCCCATGAAAATACAGCCACATATACAATTTAGAAGAAAACCTGTGGTGGAGGAAATGGCACAAAACTTGCCTGGGGGTTATTTTGGCAGATTGGAGCTTTTCCAGAGGAAATGGTGGCACACCATCCAAGTCACACAGAGAAGGACCGGTACACAGGGTGCAGTACATGAGAATTCCCGTTATTTTGACTATTTCGGGCGTTTTGAGTCAGCGGCTGTCCTCTCTGCTCTCTGGGGTTTGCTCAGTCCCTCTGAGAGGCAGGAAGCAAAGAATGAGAGCTGAGCCACAAAGTAGAAATTCTGCACTGAAATGACCCTTCCAGACAGCCAGCGTGGATTTCGCCGGGCATTTGGAGAAGTACCCGCGTCTGGCTCAGGAACATTGAAAGGAGACAAAAACCCTTTTTTTCTGAGCGGTCCAAGGGAGGGTGCAATCTGCCTGCGAGGGCAAGAGGGGAGGGATCACCGTGTGTCGCTGACAAGGACTGCTAACAGGCGGCGGCTCTTGTCACTCACACTGCCAGCGTCCCCCCTTTTGCTGACAGAGACACTGGCTTCTGGGAGACCCGATGCGCGGAGATAATGAGGGGTCAGGAGAAAGCGCATTTGCATAATGTAGAGTGTGTGTTATTGCCTGAGAAGAATGGCAGGGATATAAAAATGCTCAGCAGTCCGTCCTCCCTGACTAAACGCCTAACCCCGGGGTCAGTCGCCACCGGAGCACAAACCCCCAGAGCGTAATCTGAATGCAGATCAGGTGCAGTTTTCCGTCTCTTTAGGCATCTAGAAAGCGCGCCTTGGTGCAGAGGAGGGAATGGTAGCGATGCGGTGGAAGGAG
This sequence comes from Lasiurus borealis, assembly GCA_004026805.1. Taxonomy (NCBI): domain Eukaryota; kingdom Metazoa; phylum Chordata; class Mammalia; order Chiroptera; family Vespertilionidae; genus Lasiurus; species Lasiurus borealis. The sequence continues at coordinate 110,829 of PVJN01000350.1, read as the reverse complement.
TTTGAAGTCAGAAGGCAAAGTCTCCTCTTACGCTTGCTTATTAAGCTCCTTAGCCCAAGTCGTTTATTCTTTCTGAGCCTCCGCTCCTAATGCCTACAATGAGGACAATACTGCATGGGAGATGAATAATGGAACAATATCAACATTTTTTTTTAAAATTAGGATCTCATGCAGATTTTAAAAATTATTAATGTCACGGGATCAAATATTTATGCCATTTTAATTGGGGAGAAGCAGACGCAAAAAAAGGTTTAAAAGCGGAAGGATTGTCCTAGTGGACATGGTCTGTGCAGGAAAGTAGGGAGAGGGCTCAGGAAAGATGGGAGAACGGCCGAGACCGGTTTGGCTCAGTGGATAGAGCGTCGGCCTGCGGACTGAAAAGTCCCGGGTTCCATTCCGGTCAGGGGCATGTACCTTGCTTGCGGGCACATCTCCAGTGTGGGGTGTGCAGGAGGCGGCTGATGGATGTCTCTCTCTCATTGATGTTTCTGACTTTCTATCCCTCTCACTTCCTCTCTGTGAAAAATCAATAAAATATATTACAAAAAAAAAAGATGGGAGAACGACATAGCTTCATGCAAGTGTAACTGAAAAGGGAAGGAGATGGAAGACGTGCTGACCGAGTCAGAGATGGCTGTGCATTTAAGATTTGGCAGTGTCACCTGTGAGTCTTCATTCCCAAGATGGCTGTCAGTGGAGTCCAGTGTCTCCTAGGAATGGACCTGCCTTTGCATCTCTGCTCACTCCGTCACTGGCTGTGGAGGTGTGGCTTTGGTGCAGAGTCAGCAGCAGACACCCAAGTGCAACCGGCGGATCAAAGTGCTCCTTGTGGGTGGACATCTGAGAGCGTTCTCACATGGACTGAACACTCAGGGAAGTTTCTAAGGAAAAAGGGATCTGGATGACAAGAAGGAGCCGGCCATGAAGAGACATGGACACAGGTGTAGGCAGAGGGAACAGCTCGTGTGAAAGCTCCAAGACCCAGTGAGCCCTCGCTGTGTTCAAGGAGGCCAGTGGGGCTGGAGCAGAGCAGGGGAGGGGAGAGGTGTGGGCACTGAGGTCAGACAAGTAGCCAGAGATCAGATAATGTGAGGCTTCATAGCTGCCATGAAGACTTTAAGATTTTTAGTGTAAAATGCCAGACCATTAGGACATTTTTGTAGGCAGATGGGTAGCCTGATCCTAGTTGTTTGTTTGTTTGTTTGTTTTAAGATTAGTCTGTATTATGTACATGTGAGCTAGAGGGGAGGAAAGGAGACTGGTTAGAAGAGCTGGCAGGGAAAAGGTTACAGGGACCATCTGGAAGCAGTCCACATTGAGATTGCTGGGAGCGCTGGATAAGTAGGTAAACGCCTGTGAGGGGACAGCCAATGACAGAGAAGAGGCCAGTGGCAGAGCGTTCGAGGAAAACAGTTTCACTAAGGAGGGAACATAAGTGTTATTCCATACCTCTTGGATGGTAAGAAAGAAGACTGGCCGAAACCGGTTTGGCTCAGTGGATAGAGCATCGGCCTGTGGACTGAGAGGTCCCGGGTTTGATTCCAGTCAAGGGCATGTACCTTGGTGGCAGGCACATCCCCAGTAGGGGGCGTGCAGGAGGCGGCTGATCAATGTCTCTCTCTCATCGATGTTTCTAGCTCTCTATCCCTCTCCCTTCCTCTCTGTAAAAAATGAATAACATATATTTAAAAAAAGAAGAAGAAGAAGACTGGAGGAGCGACCACTTAATACCGCAATACAAAAGTCACTGTCATTCCCCAATATTCCCTTAGGAAGGTGTAGTGTCTGGTCAAGGGCCCTGCTGCTAATACATGCTAAAACCAGGACTGAATGCAGTTCTGTTAGTGTATGTAAGTGCGTATGTATATATTTGCATTCATTCATCACCCGCGCCTTCACACCTGCTATGACTGATGTATGCTCATGGCAATGTATTGAAAGGTCTTTAAAGAGGGACCATGGCATCCACAGCTGCTGGATTCACTGTGGCATCCAACCCACATATGCCATCCAACACCGCACTCTGGTTGGAGAAGGTGCTTGCGGTCTGCTAGTCGGTTGGGCAAGAGTTGTATTATGTGGTCGTTGAGGCCAGACATGCAGGCAGCAGGAGCGACCGTCAGTCATGGCCATCCCGTCCGGCCACGTGAATATCTCATCCCTGGAGAGAAGGCGTCAGTTTCCCTTGCCATTTCCTGCTTCGGGGAAGTCCAGGGATCTCTTCCCAAAAAAACAGAAACAAACAGGAGAAACTCAGTATTATTTGAGGCTCCCCCGAGCCGCTCTTTATTCCCAAGTTTTCTAAGGCAGAAACTCTGGAGCACAAATATAACTTAACTTCGTGACAGAATATGATCTTCAGACATCTTTGCTATTTTCCGGTTCAGTTCACTTGACCTACAATTCTCATAAAACCCGTGTGTTATAACTGGTAGTTACCCACCGTGAAACGGCAGCGGTGATTCTTTGAAACCAATATACACACGGGTGTAAAGTCTATTTGCCGTTTGAATAGCAGAGAGCATGTACTTATCGGCACAGCGGTGTCACGCTGAAGGCGAATCGCTTGCTTTTTCCATCAGGCAGATGTGTCTTATTATACGCCAGCGGAACCCCGGATGTAAATGCGGGGCAAGATCCTGTTGATTTGGACCCGGCTTGGCGTGGGAAACAGGTGTTAGTGATTTTGAAAGCGAAGGGGACACAGTCCGTGTTGCCATACTCCAAGGATTCCGAGACAGCTTGGACCTGAGGGAGCCTGGCCCTGAGAAAACACTTGGTGACATGCAAACTGTCAATAAATATTTGATGCGCTGTCATGTCGAACAGGGAGCAGACTTGCTTTGTTCAAGCCAACAGAACGAGGCCGGAGAGATGGGAGTTACATGGAGGCAGATGTAGACTGGAGAGTAGGAAGCATTTTTTTAAAAAAAATGGAATTGTTTGAAATTGGAGAAGTCCATCGCATAAGGCAGCCAGCTCTCCACTGGCCAGGGTGTGAAAGACATGCGTGGAAGGTTATTCCAGCAACGCTCTTACATTGTATGCGTGCTCAGAGTGAGTGGTTTCTAATGCATCTCTTAGGTAAACGTAGCTGCGGTCTGAGAAGGTTTATAGCGGAAGTATGCAATGGAGAGAGGGCAACCTTCTCCCTTTCTCTCTCTCCTTCCCCGTACACACCACTGTGATCAGAAGCCATTATTTTCAAGTACGTTGAACACTCTGTTCCACAGACTGAATAGTCACGATGAGAAGTCCGCTCACATAGGTGCGCATATCCTTAAAAGCTATTTATCTTTGGTTACACCTCATAGTTCTGCTCCTCTGCTTCTTCTCCTTTCACCCTGCTGTCTTTCTCTCCTCTCCCTCCCAGACATTTCCAGCATTCTCTCTGGAACCGTTTTCTATGAGAAGCAGCATTGCCCATATCCCTACGTGTATGACTAACGGTTTTCTTTGCTTCTTACTATGATGAAAAAAATAGCTCTTTCTGAGTCTTTTGTTTGATTGGCATCCTCCCACGTGAAGGGTCCTTATTTATCACAGCTCATTTGTTATGTTTTTGGAAAGAGGGGCTCTCTGAATGTCACCATTTTAATTCCAAATCGTTTCTTTTTCACTGTCCTTTGATTTTGTATTTTAATTGTCTTTAGCGTTGAAGGAATTGCAGATGTGCCCTATGTTGTTTGTTTGTTTGTTTGTTTGTTTGTTTTGCTTACTCTGTTCCCAGCCATCCTCTGAACTTCCTCGGGGGAGTTACCTTCCACCCTCTCCATTCTACCCTCTTGTTCATCCTAGCATGTGACTCAGTCTGTCTCAAGATCTGCTATTTTTGTGGAAGACATCCAATGTCCGTTGAAACAACGTGTCCCAACATTTTGGCTGATTGTATTTTTGAAACATTTTTGGCCAAGTTATTTAAAAATAAGGGTTGTTAAATAGTATTGCCTTTTGATTCAGAACGGTAAATACGAAAAGAGATCATGAAGAGAATGGGGAAGGGCACTATTACAGATGTTACTGGCTGAATACTTTTCAGGTGATGATTAAGTTAACAACATCAGTAAAAAAAAATAAAAAAATTATGAACAACAAATACATATCTATCAATAAGTGAATCTAAAAATTAAGTGAATTAAAAATCTGATGAACAGAATAAACTGGTGAACATAATAGAATCAGGAGCACAGAAAGGGAGTGGACTGTTAATTCTCAGGGGGAAAGGAGTGACGGGTGTACAGGGAGAGACTGGACAAAAATCATACACCTATGGATGAGGTCAATGGGGAGGGTGCTAAGGGCAGAGGGAGGGTGGGAGCTGGGTGGAGGGGTGCTATGGAGGGGAAAAAAGAGAAACAAATGTAATAATCTGAATAATAAAGATTTAATTTAAAAAAAGAAGTTAAAAAATAGAGGTGAGAAAATGTTTGGTCTGACTGCCTAGAGGTAAGATTGGAGAAGTATATTAAGGCTATCAGGTGAAGACTCTTTTTGGCTGTTTGTCAGAGACCTTGGTACTGGCTTTTAGAATAAACTACCCCAAATCTTAGTGGCCTAACACAATAAAAGCTTAATCTTCACTTATTAAAACCCCCTGTGGGTCAGTTGATTCTTCTTGAGGGATTTCCAGAAATTGAGGAACTCGGCAATCCCAGCTTCTATGCTCAGTTATGACGAGGGAGAGAGAACATACCTGACATATTTTATGGGTCAGATGTGGAAGAAGCATACATCTGGGATTCTTAATGACTTAATAGATTTTAAAAAATCAATTAAAACACACACTATAAGTACCTTTTTTTAAAATTTTAGATTCAATAGGCAAAATTACTTTGTCCAATTGTGATATATATATATTTTAATTTCTACTCTCAGCTTCTAAACTTAAATCATTGTGAATCAATAGAAAATAATTCATGGACGGGCAGTGTTCCACAGAACACACTCCGAGTAGTATTGGCATGCATGCCTTTGGCTTGTTTCCATGACATCATCTGGACCTAACTGCAAGAGAGGTTGGGAAATGGTGTCTTCTCTTGTGCTCAGAACATGGAAATAGATCGGTAGGCATCTCGTCCATCTCTGCCATAGAGCTGCAATTCAATTAAATTGAATTTATTGCCTGCATTGCTTAATGTCCTTTACTGGCAAACTGTTGCCTAAATAGTATAATCTGAATATGTTTCCATGATGAATTTACTCATGATTTGCTGCGTTTATACAGCTCTTTGTTATTTTTCTGATTACAGCATTTGATTGCCTATGCTATGAGTATCTTTTACACATCTAACTTTACCATTAGCTATCAGAGTTCAAAGGCTCTCATTTTATAACACCGACTCATAGTGCAGTGTTTGGCACATAGTAAGCTTACAAACATTTATTGTTTGTAAGACAAAATAATTAGCATATTAAGCATGACATGATTTTGTTCTAAGAAGGTTCCTCTATCATCAGATTGGAGGAAGACTTGAAAAGGAAGTTGATAAGACCAGAAGTAAGAGTATCTCTTAGGAATAATTTTTAGTAATTTCAACTATGATAACAGTCTGAAATAAAGAGGTGTAAATATATAAATAGTAGTTAAACATAGTAGTGTTTCCATTTGCCATTTGGTGATATAAAATAAAGAGATCTCCTGCCTGGTGGTTGTTGCTCAGTGACTGAGCATCGACCCAGGAACCAAAAGGTCATTGGTTCAATTCCCAGGTGAGCACATGTCTGGAGTGTGAGCTCCATCTCTAGTAGGGGGCATGCAAGAGGCAGCCCATCGATGAAGTTTCTCATTGATGTTTCTATCCTGCCTTTCTCTCTCTCTCAAAATCAATGAAAAACATATTTAAAAATAAAATAAAGACTATCTCTTGGATTTGGGTTTGCATTTGATGACATTGCTAGAGAAGAACAGAGGAGGGTAAATGAGTTTGCGTGGAAAAGTAGAATAATGTGTTCAGTTTGGGGCATGCTGAGTTCCAGAAACCTGCAGAATAGCACACTGTTCTTTCTGTAATCTTCATGTTACGAAGTCTGTGTGGTTTTTTTGTAAACAAAAAAGAACTATTATCGTAATGACTTGTAATATATTTCCTGTACTTCAGCATGGAAAGCCTCCTTGAATTTAAAAATACCTAGTTATGAAAGAGAAATTCTAACCTGGCCTGGTTTGCTATAGAGCATTGCTCCTTGAAGGGTGGACACAGGCAGGGAGGGGACTAAGGAAAAGCTTGAGGTACTAATAAGCACATATGGCTTCAGGTGGCCTTTCAACCTTCACCTCTGGTCATCTAAGAATGGAGTATTTTTTAAAAAATATATTTTATTGAGTTTTTCACAGAGAGGAAGGGAAAGGAATAGAAAGCCAGAAACATCCATGAGAGAGAGACATCTATCAGCCGCCTCCTGCACGCCCCCTACTGGGGATGTGCCCGCAACCAAGGTACATGCCCTTGACCGGAATTGAATCTGAGACCTTTCAGTCCCCAGGCCGACTCTCTATCCACTGAGCCAAACTGGTTTCGGCTAAGACTGGAGTATTTTACCTGTTTGTGGTGATCTCTCTCCACAAGACTGACTTCCATGCCCATCTCTAACCACTTCTCATGTATCCTACACTCCACGCCTATTCTCATCCTGAAGTAAATGTAGTCACTTCCTCCTTTCAATTCCTATGGCTCTTCTTCATTGTATACACACACACACACACACACACACACATATATATACACACACACACACACACACACACACACATATACACACACACACACACACACACACACACACATATATATATATATATATATATATATATATATATATATATATAATTTTACTTCTCATTCTAGCTATTCACATGCTTCTTTTATCCAACTAGTTGGTTGTCAAGTTGTTTATTGCTTTTTCAAGAAAAAAATACAATGTTTACGTATGTATAGCCTGCAATATCTGTGAGAAGGTCTAAAAATATGTTGTGCCTCAATGATTATATTTTGAATTCACCTGAATTAATAAGGAGTTTATCTTGTAGAGGCCCAAAAAGAAACAATTTGGAGTGAGACTATAGGAGTGTCCATCAGCCCAGGATGACAGATCTTGAAGTTAAGGGATTGCATTTTCTTATATTTGTCCCTGGACTTGAGGGCATTACTCATGGAGCAAATGATCTCTCTTTGCCTCTCACACCTTCATTCCGGACAGCAAAGCACTTTATCCAGAATCTCCCTGCTTTTTATGGCCTCTCGTTCTCAGATCTGCTATCGGAAAGCCACAGCTTGGTTTACTGTCCTGCGTCAGCTGAGTTTACCAAACCAGGCCTGAGGTTGTCCATGTTGTCAGGAATGGGGAAAGTTGCTGAGACCGGTTTGGCTCAGTGGATAGAGCCTCAGCTTGCCAACTGAAAGGTCCCAGGTTCGATTCCGGTCAAGGGCATGTACCTTGGTTGTGGGCACATCTCCAGTGGGGAGCATGCAGGAGGCGGCTGATCGATGTATCTCTCTCATCGATGTTTCTGACTTTCTATCTCTCTCCCTTCCTCTCTGTAAAAAAATCAACAAAATATATTAAAAAAAAAAGAATGGGGAAAGTGCAATGGCCTAATTTGGTGAGGGACTGTGTGCAAGCACATTAAGCCACAAGTCCAAAGACCACATTCTTCAATCAGTTCCATTAGAAATAAGGCCGTGATTTTGATAGTCATCTCCTGTATTTGATGATTGAATCCAATGTTTGAAGAGGGACTGTGGTAGGCAGAATTTTAAGGCAGGCATCAAGATTCCTCACTCTCGCCGAGACCAGTTTGGCTCAGTGGATAGAGCATCGGCCTGTGGACTGAAAGGTCCCGGGTTCGATTCCTGTCGGGCGTATGTACCTTGGTTGCAGGCACATCTCGAGTGTGGGGCGTGCGCTGATCGATGTCTCTCTCTCTCATCGATGTTTCTGACTTTCTATCCCTCTCGCTTCCTCTCTGTAAAAAATAAATAAAATATATTAAAAAAAAAAAGATTCTTCACTCTTACCCTGGCCAGATAGCTCAGTTGGTTGCAGTACCATCCAGATAGGCAACATTGCAGGTTTCATTCTGGTTCAGGGCCAATCAGTGTTTCTCTCTCTCTCTCTCTCTCTCTCTCTCTCTCTCAAGTAAAACAGATAAAAATAAAAAGAGGTTGCCCATTTCTCCCCCTTGTACACATGCTCTGCATCATCCCTGGGATGTCAGACATGATGGATTTGACTCCCATGTTTATACTATGTAATATGACAGAGTTTGCCTTAGATGGATAGAGAGATTATCCATGTGGACATAATTTAATCACATGCACCATAGGTTACTTTTTGGCTGGAGGCAGAAAAGGAAGCCAGAGATTGAAACCTAGGAGAGGTTAAATGTCCCATCGCTAAATCAACGGTGAAGGGGCCCATGCATCAAACAGAATAGATGGCATCCAGGGATTAAGCGTCACCCCCGGTTGGCAACCAGCAAGAAAAAAGAGACAACATCCTACAATTGAAAAAAATAACCCAAAAAATAATCTATAAAATAACAAAAGAATGAGCTCAGAAGGGAATTTTCTCCAAGATTTACTGTATTGGAAACACAGACCAACTGATACCTTGAGTGAAGTATATGTGCTTTAAGCAGAGAGCCCAGCCATGCTATGCCAAGCTTCTGACCTACAGAACTGCGAGCTAACAATGGTATCATGTTAAGTTGTTGATTTACACGTGCATTATCTTTAAGAATTCAAGTATCTACCAAAAAAAAAAAAAATCTGGGACTGTAGGAGCCATAGCCTATTTGAATCTCTACAAACTATGCCGTAAAAAACAAAGAGCAGAGAGTGTAAAACCAATGACCTGTGAAGAACATTTACAACAAAGCTAAGTGGCGGGATAATTTCCTGTGAACCCCAAATAGAAGTGGTAGGAATAAAACAAGAGGGGCACGGTCTGTCTGGCTTAATATCTGTGCAGAGGGAAGGAGGAAAATGGCCACTGGGTTTCTGAGTTTCTTATGACCTTCATCTGGACAGTGTGGCGTGTTCATTGGGGAACAGAAGCCAAATGAGGAGGGGATTCTGCGGATCTTGTTGGGGGCCGAGGGCAAGGTTTCCCTGATTCCCGATGGCCTGACTTGCTGAAGCAGGCTGGTGTGTCTTTTTTTTTTTAATATATTTTATTAGTTTTTTACAGAGAGGGAGGGAGAGAGATAGAAAGTCAGAAACATCGATGAGAGAGAGAGACATCGATCAGCCGCCTCCTGCACACCCCGCAGTGGAGATGTGCCCGCCAGCAAGGTACATGCCCCTGACCGGAATTGAACCCGGGACCTCTCAGTCCTCAGGCTGACGCTCTATCCACTGAGCCAAACTGGTCTCGGCCAGGCTGGTGTGTCTTGATCTGGATCTTTTTTTCTTGCCACTAGGGTGCAATTGACAGTTACTTTTAATCTAGAACTTAATATTATTCAGGCCTGGGCATTTTATTGATCATTTCCTCCCCATTCCCCCCCTCCCTCTCTCATTTTATAGACCGGTTCTCCTATTTTCTTGTCTTTTTATTACCTAACACTTTTTTTTTGTTGTTGTATGCATGTTAACATCTTCCCAAACCACTAATATACTGATTGAATCTCATAGTGTGAGGCTATTAGTTGGTTACTAATGTGGGCATAGAGCAGGCAAAATCTTGGGGAATTTCTAATATACATATGATATATATAATCTGCTATAGCCCATCCATTACCACAACTATAAATCCTCAAGCACTTTCAGTCAGTTATACTATTTAAAAATACAAATGCATCCTGGCTTATCTAACTATGTGGCACCTAAACATTGAATATTTTGGAGGGTTGTTGGTATGCATGAGCCTACTTTGAGCTTTGCCCACTGCTGGCTTAGATCGGAGGTAAGTTCCATGCACTAGTCACTTTTCCCTGTCTATCTGTTTTCCAGTGTCTAAAACTGTGTTGCTTTTGTTTTGTCACTCTTTTCTTTGTGTGTTTACGGTTTTTAAAAAATCCACTTACTGTGACTTTGTTGGCATTTCAGAACAGAGGGAAGGTAAATGCCTTTGTTCAATTTACCGTGTTTTAACCACATGTTTGACCTCACCATTTAGAGAGCAAGGGAACTCTCAGGATATCTGCCTCCAATCCCGAGGATACGGGGACCCTCTCTGAGTCCTTTCTGTGCAGAATACACGCGTGCAAAGCATGCCTGCTCTGTCTGCACACTGTTCATTGTTTGCTTCTTAGAATGACGGGCTCTCTGGAAGTACTCCACCGGTTTGTTGAAAAAGACTTCCTTGAAGGGACATGTTTGGATGGACACAGTGTAGTTACTTTTAAAAAATAAAATTGGTGAAGGGATATGGATGATGAAACTTGCACTGTTTCCTGCAGATATAATTATTGCACATCTTCGTGATTAAAAGTATCCTATATAATAAAAGGCCAGCGACCATAACGGCATCACGCCCAGAACGACCGATTGACCAGTCACTATGAGGTGCATTGACCACCTCTCAGTCCCTCCCTCTTAGTCCCAGGATCCAATCGTTGGATGGCCAACAGGGAGCCACAGGGAAGCAGAGTGTGTGGCAGTGGGTGGGACAGGGGATTGATGAGCAGGCGGAAGATGGCCCGGATCACAGGCTAGGCCTAGGGACATTACTCTCGCACAATTTTGTGTGCTGGGCCTCTAGTATATATACATTTTCAATGATTTAGAAGATAAACTTAACATGATGGTATTTTTCAGTAAATGATAGAAAGGATGGAAAGTAGGAAGAATTTAAAGAAGGAAAGGAGGGAGGAGGGAAGGAAGAAAGGGAGAAAGAACTCTTGATAATACAGAGCTATACTTAGGTATCACAATAGTCAGTTTGTCACCGGTGATCATAATGATGCTGCTGCTGATGAGAATGATGGAGACCATTATTACCTTCAGTTTGACTTTGGATTTGAATTGCATTTAAGCTTTGCTGCTCGCTGCCTTGACACCCCACCTTTCCTCTCAGTTCCAACTAAGCTTTGCTCATGCTTCTTTGTTAAATACCAATGAAATTCACAGATCTCTGCAACCTTAAGCTGCAACCTTAAGAAAATTCAGTGCAAAAACCTAGCTTTGAATTCAGACCTTGACAACTAGACAGGATTTATCTCATGCATATGTATTAATTTTAAGTGCTTTTCTGTAACAGTAATTTGACATTTAATATAGCATAACTGTATTATTAAATTTAAATGCATATTTGCAATTCTAAAAGCACTACTGAACTTTATGGGTGAAAAATACATCCTCCTTCACCTTGGTTCCTTCTCACCCACCAGCTCTCCAGGCTCCTTTCTCTCTGTGACCCTAGCCCCGATGCGTGTCCCCTCTTCTTTCCTCAACCTCAGACCCTCCACTCCACTTATTTTTTCATTTCCTAACATTCTCTCCTTCCCTCTCTCATTCTTCCCTGTTCATTCTTTCTGTGTCTTTGTTCCTCCTTTGTGGACATGCTCAGAGCTTCTGCTTTTGGCCATCTGTCCCTCATGTGCTCACTTCTCTCACTTGTGGGACATTTTTAAGATGCTGCAGTGACTTTCACTCGTTACTTACCATTGTTCAACACAATCTTTGCTAGTATTTTCTAGACATTGAAGCAGCCTGCTTTTGGAAAAGGCTTCCTCAAGTACCAATGAGGAACCAATCACAATCTTTTAAAAAAAAAATTATTTGTTTCAGAGAGGAATCAATAGGGAAAGAGAGAAAACTCAATGATGCAAGAACCATTGATAGGCTGCCTCCTGCACGCCCCATACTGGGGATCAAGCCAACAACCTGAGCATGTGCCGTGACCTGAAATAGAACTGTGACGTGACCTCCTGGTTCATAGGTCAGTGCTCAACCACTGAGCAACACCGGCAGAGCCAAGTTACAATCTTTATGAACAGGAAGAACAAGGGATGCAGAGTGTCTGGAATTGGGTGGGGGGGATGCTCTGAATAACCTTTGAGCCTTTTAAAAAATATATTTTTTTATTGATTTCGAAGAGGAAGGGAGAAGGATAGAGAAATAGAAACATCAGTGATGAGAGAATCATTGATCAGCTGCCTCCTGCCCACCTCCTACTGGGAATCAAGCCCGCAACCCTAGCATATGCCCTTGGCCAGAATCAAACCTGGAACTCTTCATTCTGCAGGCTGACACTCTGTCCACTGAGCCAAACTGGCTAAGGTCCTTTGAGGCTTTTTAAAATCAGGAATTGGCATTCTTCTTCTTTACTCTGATAATCAACTAATAAGTGCTGCCAGAACCCTAGTTCTCCTCTTAAACTCTCAGATTTTGACCTTTTTTAATGTCAGGTGTCAATGGCTCTAGGATAGTGGTTCTCAACCTTCCTAAGGCCGCGACCCTTGGATACAGTTCCTCATGTGGTGGTAACCCCCAGCCATGAAATTTTGCTCCTTTTATGCATCGTGATGTAAATATCTGCATTTTCCGATGGTCTTAGGCGACCCCTGTGAAAGTGTCTTTCAACCTCCAAAGGGGCCGCGACCCACAGGTTGAGAACCACTGCTCTAGGATATCAGTTACTTCCATGGTGTCATTTTTATTGATTACAGAGAGAAGGAAGAGGGAGAGAGAGATAGAAACATTAATGTTGATAGAGAATCATTGATTGCCTCCTCCTGGAGATTGAGCCTACCACCCATGCATGTGTCCTGAGCGGGTATCAAACCACGACCTTCTGGTTCATAGGTCGATGCTCAACCACTGAGCTATGCTAGCTGGGCTCCGAGGTGTCATTTTTATCAGAAATAAAACTGAGGCCCAGGGAAGTCAAGGCTTCCTTCCACTCACAACTCATCAGAGGCACAGCGGATACAAGGATCCTGGTCTGTGAGTCACACCCAAGGGCTCTCCACTGGTTTCTCCAGACTCGGCCACAAAAGACATCCCGGGCTGCGACCTTCCATCTATGGCTCTGTCAACTCTAGGCACTTGCATCCATTTATTATTTCCGCTCAGGTACAGCTTTTCAATTTTCTCTCACGCAGTTAAGCCTTATTTATGCTTCAATGCAAAAGTCATACATGACCATCTCAGAGAATCTCTCCCGATTTCCCTTTGCCACTCCATCCCCCCATTTGGTTTAGTATAGGTGTCACTCTCTTGTGTTTGATTTGCGCCTTGAATCGAATTCTATTTGTATTTAATTACACAGTTTTAAACTGCCTGTTTATTAACCATCACCTCTACTAGCATATAAATTTCTGTAGGTCAGGGTCTGTGAATTATTCAACTTTTAATCTCCAGTGCCTGCCATCCAAGAATTTCTACACCGAGTCTCAAGAAAGGGAGGCTACGGTGGGATGCTAGCTGACTTGAGAGAAGGGGTGAGGAGATACAGTGTAAATTCTGTTAAATGGAGAAATTAAAGATATTGATCTCAATAGGAACATTAGTGAATCAAAACATACATATTCTCCTTTATCTTGATTTGTTAGCATCTTCCAGTTCTTCTGCAGGCTTTCTCCTGTCTGCTGTTATTACCTTGATTAGAATATCTTTTCCCCTCCTCAACCTCAGCCTCATTTCCTTCGCTTTCTGTTTCTCTGCCCTTTGCCCTCTGCGATTCATACTGGTATTCTGCCACTCTCAGCCGCTGCTTTTCTTTTCTGAAGTGAAGGAAGTTTCCATTCTATGTGGAAAGATCTAGTGCTCTGTACACTGCAAAACACGGTGACCCATCAGCCCTCACACAGTCTTATCTCTCCCTCACCACGGAGGGCTGCTTCCTTCTCAAGATGGAGGTCACCTCTACTCCGCTGATCCTTGGGCTGAGGAAGAGATGATTTCGAAGCATCAGCACTCTGATTTTGTCGATCTCTGTCTCTCCCTGAGCTATTCTTGGAAGATTTTAGAGCATCTAAGAGTTTAAGCCAGGCATTATCTCTTTCCTGTTTTGTTAAAATTCTTGACCTGTAGACTTCATGAAGACATGGTATATAGATGCCAACTTCCTCTTTTTTTTGTTCTAGAAATTACCAGTGCATATATATATTGCAAAATAGTTTTTTCCCAGTCAGGTCATCACACATCTTAGCCCAAGGATCAGTTTTAGGGTGTCGCAGTGAGCACCTTGCCTCTGGGTCTTTGAGGCATAGGGACAATGCACGTCCATCCTGTGTGATGCTCTGTCTTGAAAAGGCTTTGCTAATTCACCACAGATAGTGAGGACACAGATAGTGTGTCCTCAATTCATTGTTGCAGGCATTCTGCCTGAAAGCTTGGATTCTGTCAGGAGGGGGTCTGGAGTCCTACCTGGGTTTCTCCCTCTGGTGTTCTACACTGAGTCTCGAGAAAGGAAGGCTTGCCGAGACCGGTTTAGCTCAGTGGATAGAGCGTCGGCCTGCGGACTGAAAGGCCCCAGGTTCGATTCTGGTCGGGGGCATGTACCTTGCTTGCGGGCACATCTCCACTGTGGGGCATGCAGGAGGCGGCTGATCGATGTCTCTCTCTCATCGATGTTTCTGACTTTCTATCTCTCTCCCTTCCTCTCTGTAAAAAACCAATAAAATATATTAAAAAAAAAAAAAAGAAACGAAAGGAAGGCTTCTACAGGATGCTAGCTGACTTGAGAGAAGGAGTGAGGAGCTTCAGTGTAAAACCAGACCAATAGTGCTGGAGGCTAGAGCATTAAAAAAAAATAGTCCCCGAATCTCATGAGCACAGTCAGATCTTTCAAGTTAAATTTTCATAGAACGTACTTTAGGAAATGTGGCATACATTCTCCGGGGGTAAATAAAAGAAACTTGAGGTCATGTATCATTCCCTCTGTGGGTCATCAATGTATAGAGCCTCCATGAAGTTTAGACAAGTTCATGGCTAACAGACTCGTCAGTGGTGATTAGACAAAGAGAACAACCTGGCGCTGATTGCAGAGGTCAAGAACAGTTACCATCATCTCACCTTGGGCCCCCGTCTGAGACCGCACACACTCCCCACGGGTGGACTTGGAGTTGAAACCAGGGTGGCATTTGCACTCCTCTTACCATATAAAAAGACTTTGTCATTCAGCGTGTAGTAGTTTTCTTTTTGTCTTTCCACTGGCACATGAAAGCTGCCTTTATATGAGTGTCACCAGACTGTCTTTTTATAAATCACTGCTGCCTTGCCAAATAGATACGTGCATCGGGAAGACAGTTTTCTCTGCATAAGTCTCATAAATCAACATCACCGCACAATTCCCAGCATAGGTCGTCTTTTAAATTTAAAATTGAGAAACATAAAGAAAGAGACTGTCATATGGAAACAAAAAAACACACACCACATTTCTTAAGAAATTCTGCGTTTGTTGGAGAGAGTGAGAGAAAGCGGGAGGGATTGAGCTAGAGAGAAAGTTTCCCACATTCAGACGGTCTGAGTTATGAGCTGAAGACACACACATGCGCGGGGAGAAATACAAAGATAGAGTTTTGCTTTGTGGAGGGGCAAATGTTTGCATTTTTGGACGCTGGAAGGGAGACCGCCTTTGATGTGGACTTTTCCCTGGCCCAGCCTAAAATGCACATTTTTTTGAGAAAACACACACAAGCAGACTTGGCTATTGTGATGTCCAAAGAAGGTGACAAATGGATTTCACTGGAAAAGAATATTTTAAAATAGTGAGAACTAGCTTATTGAGAGCTTACTCTCACAGCTGGATACTTCTTAAAACACTTAACCGATGAAAACACATTGAATTTCCACAGGAAACCTCTAGAATAGGCACGACAGTCATTTCCCTGATATAAAAAAGGAAACTGAGACATAGAAGTATCATTAAATAACTTGGAGAGATTCACAGCTCTTCGTTATCAGGGCAGGATTTGAACGTGGACGGTATGGCACCCAGATCCATGATCCTCTCGCAGCAAAACTACTGATTTAATGGTAGATACTGGAGGGTCTTGCCTCTCTTTTGGGCTCAGTGTGTCTGTTCTTGGGAACGTGGTCTCCAGTTTGGCCATGCCCTGGATCTTCCTTGAAATTATTTTGCAAAATAGGTTCTGTCTGGAGAGGAATGTTGATGAGGACAGATTGGATCAAAACTATAGCGACACATGAGGTATCCCAAGTTCAACATGGCAGCACAGTTAGCTGCTACCTTCTCTTTTATTTTCCTTATAGCACTAGCAAATTCTCTTCTAGAAAGAGATATGGCAGGGGAATGTGTATATCAGTTATGTTACTGAGAATGGATCCCTTACCATGATATCCTTTGAATCAGAATTTTCTGGAAAATGGAAAAATAAGCATGATTCAAAAAATCCCCAATGCTAATAATTCTGATACAGTTAGCTCCAGCTGGAGAGCACTGTATTATAAGAGCCTTTATATACATGCAGGGATATTTGAGACATAAGTGTGAAGTAATGAGATGTTCTCAAATCCCACTTCCTCCTCCTCCTCCTCCTCCACACACACTCCATTTCCATGACTTTGTTCGTGCCCATGCTCATTTATCTCACTTAAGTTATCTAAATATATTGAAGTATATTTTTGAACTCGTTTCCAGAAAAATATTTGTTCCCCTTGATTAATCATGTCTTTTTTTTGCTCAACTATTCATGATGAAACATCCTATAATAGTTTGCTTTGACTACCGAGAAGCAATGCTATGTTACTAGAATAGTTCATATTTTGGGCATATTTATATCCTTCCCCATCTTTGTTATGATAATTATCTGTATATATATTTCTGAACATTTTTTTTTGGTAAATCATCCTAAGTACATTATTAAAAGTAGGTTACATATAATTTATTTACTAAAAAGAAAAATAGGTATTTCTTCTCTAAAAGTGCCTAAGCTACATCATATATGAATTTCATGTTCACCTCTGAGATCTCTTCCTTCCCCTTTTTTGGGGGGTCTCACAGGTGAGAGCCCCTGGAGGTGCCTTCTTATTCTCATCCCTGACGTTAATCCAGAAGGTTCTTGTCTCGTATTCACCAGGATGTTTCAAGGAGGGGTCCATTTGAAAGGGCGTGGATAGTATGTTCTGTGTCATAGCTTCTCACATATCAGGCCTGAAGATAATCATTTCTGAGACAAGATGAAAGGGACCCACCATGTGGTCCTGGGAAGTAACCACAGGTTTGGGGAACAGACCAAATGAAAGGCGGGTGCAGGGTGTTGTCAGCATGCCACGGGAGGGCTTCCGCTCAGTGGGAACACACTGAAAAAGCAACGCAAAAACAGGAAAAGCACGCTGCGCCTTTGCTCTCCCGTGGGCCTGGATAAACAGTGGGCAGGGAGCCGAGACCGGTTTGGCTCAGTGGATAGAGCGTCGGCCTGCAGACTGAAAGGTCCCAGGTTCCATTCCGGTCTGGGGCATGTACCTTGCTTGCGGGCACAACTCCAGTAGGGGGCGTGCAGGAGGCGGCTGATCGATGTCTCTCTCATCATTGATGTTTCTGACTTTCTATCCCTCTCCCTTCCTCTCTGTAAAAAATCAATAAAATATCTTAAAAAACAACAACAACAACAGTGGGCAGAGAGATGGGGTTCCCTGATCCCCAGAGGTGTGCTGGGCAGGGTGAGGATGGCTCCCTCTCTTCCTCCGGCTTCCCTTTCCGTTTCCGCAGCTCCTCTCCATTTCTCTCTCACATCCCTGGGCCATAATTCATCTTTCTTTTTATACACTTTGGAGATTTCTATTTCATCTCGTCTGACTACATCCAAGTTGTTTTTTTTTTTGCTAAAAGTGTCCTGCATCTTGTTTTGTGATTTCATCGTGTCAAGTTTGGTCTGTGGTTTTTCTCCCTGTGTATCAGCTTCTCTCCTTCTGGTCAACCTCTTTCAACCCCTCCCCGCCTCCCCACCCAGGATGCTCAGACCTGTGCCTTGCGCCCCGACCTGGCCCTGGGCGCAGGTCACCTGCTCACTGCCAGCCTGAGGCAGGCATCCCAGGATTCACCTGGAAAACACATCCCTCCTCCCCCTCTGGCGGGGACCGTGGCAGTGCACTCCTGCTTCTGGGACAGCGCAGGGACTCTCCATCACTGGCAAACACCAGATGGGACGGATAGAGGCACTTTTGCAGAAAGTGCTGACTTTGGCTTCCTTTCCAGCTGGAAGCAGAGTGGCCAGAAAGCACAAGGCCCTCCGCCTCGCTCCATCGCCTCCAGAGCTACAGATGGCTCCCCAAGCACCTCAAGTCTGTGCAGCAGCTCAGCACCCAGTTTCTCTCTGTCTTTAGAGCGAGAGCAAGGAGGGGGCACAGAGTAACCAGGAGCCAGAAGGGGGAGAAATGAATGGTTAATGTTGGAAACTCCCTGGGCCTGACCAGCTGCTCAGAAAGATGCATCCGGGGACGTCACTGCCTCCAGCGGGCACCGCTGAGCGTGCTTCGGACAGGAGCCAGGTGTCTCCCCTCAGAAGGGTGGAGGTTGGCCAGTGGAGTGGAATCGATAACATTATTTACATATGACTCACTGTAGGAGATTTTGTTATCATTTTCCTTCCTTTTGTTTTTTCTCCTTACCTTTGGACTCTGACTTTATTGTTCATTCTAAGAACATGAGTCAATGGCTGGAATCGAGGCATAGGGACCATGAGGCACTGCCAGGGATTGAGATGTACCCTGTTTCCCCCAAAATAAGAGTGTCTTATATTAATGTTTGCTCCCAAAGAGGCTCTAGGTCTTATTTTCAGGGGATGTCTGATTTTGCCATGAAGAAGAATACGGTACACATTTATTGTTGAACAAACAAAAAAAGGAAATGTATTCCCTGTCTACGGTACGGTAGTCGTTGTCATCACAAACCAGCTCACTGATGGGCCACAGCGCAGCCGGAGCTGTTCAGGCAGGGCGAGGTCTCTTTAAATCAGGAGTCAGACGCCTTAAGGGTAGCTTCAGGGGCCTTCTATTCCGGGGAGGCCTTATTTTCAGGGGGGATGCCTTCTATTACAGCGAGAGGCAAAACTGGAAGTAGGTCTTATTTTCGGGTAATGCCTTACTTTTGGGAAAGCAAGGTATGTACAAAGAGCCACAGCCATTGAGTTATTTCTCTCCTATTCGACGGGTCTTCCATTTGTTTTTAATTCTCACTGAGTGTTAGAAGATGGGACTACGGGTCACTGGTAGACCTGATGTGATAAAAGCTCTAGAACCATCCATAACCCTAGGACAGGCACCAGGAAGGCAGGCAAAGGTGGTTGGTGTGTGTGTGTGTGTGTGTGTGTTTAAGTGGTTGTTTTTTTGCAGAGCTACCCATAGGAAGCCAGAAGTGTTGACTGTCTGTTGGGCAGAGGAATGGTTCCTTGTCAGTCCAGACCTTTCTGTGGCTGCCAGGTGTCTTTTCTTTTTTTTAATATATTTTATTGATTTTTTTTACAGAGAGGAAGGGAAAAGGATAGAGAGTTAGAAACATCGATGAGAGAGAAACATCCATCAGCCACCTCCTGCACGCCCCCTACGGGGGATGTGCCCGCAACCAAGGTACATGCCCTTGACCAGAATCCAACCTGGGACTTTTCAGTCCGCAGGCTGACGCTCTATCCACTGAGCCACACCGGTTTTGGCTCTTTTCTAATTGGCATGTGATTTGTATCTTTCTCTTACTCCTCCACTCAAAGCTGAGTTGCAAGCCCCACGGTCTTTCCCCTCTGTCCCTCACTGCTTCCTGAGTTGGCTGCGCGCAGGCAGACACGGGGCAGGACCTGTCTAGCCAGGTGAGCGTCCTTTCAGACAGGACGTGGCCTCATCCCTTTCATGGCTTCTCAACTGTCGGGGCTGAGGAGCGAAAGGACAGGGCGGCACTGATC
Source organism: Lasiurus borealis (assembly GCA_004026805.1). Classification (NCBI taxonomy): domain Eukaryota; kingdom Metazoa; phylum Chordata; class Mammalia; order Chiroptera; family Vespertilionidae; genus Lasiurus; species Lasiurus borealis. Next base: position 91,025 of record PVJN01000350.1, on the reverse strand, counting down.
ATCTTAACTCAGAGCTCAAAGGCCGTGGCTGCTGGTCCCGCTGAAGAAAGCCGGTGGAATCCAGATGCGATTCTTTCTTCCGGATAAAGAAGCGGGCAGGCTGGCTGCCCGGGCCCGCCGTGACCCTCACGAGGCCGGGGGACCCTATTGATGAGGCCACGTGCCCTCCTGCTAGAGAAAAGTGCAGGGCAGGGCAGATCAGAGCGGGAGGCAGGGTCCTGACAGAAGCACAGCCCCGGACAATGACATGTCTCCGTACGAAAGGGCTGGCAAATTGTCACAGCCCTTTTGTGGTTGTTGACTTCTTTCATCCCGGTAGAAAGCCTCCGGGATGACAAAGGGAGCTCTCCCGGATCTATCGGCTTTCTGTCCGGAGCCTGGAAGGTGAGCTGCGGCACAGCCCTGTCCAGCCGTTGAAGGCTCCGGCGAACATCTTTCTTCTCTTCGTGTGTGCGTGCGTTCAAGGGCTGGGAAACTTTCTTTTTCTTTGTCCAAGAGACCGGACACATGTATGCACAGATGACAGGACCCACTGTGATCAGGGGTGCCATTTCGGCTACGTACTCGGTGGTGGATCCGGTACCTAAAGCGCTGTTTCATTGGATGCTTGTGAGACCGATCGGCTCCTCGTTGATGTGAAAAAGCTGATGCACACATGCCAGGCACTTTACCAAACCACAGAGCGAGCGGATGGTGATGCCAGAAATCAGATCCAGGTCTACTTGATTGCACATCATCTATTGGTTTAGAGCACCATTGGTTTAGCTCAGCTCAGTCTTCCTGTATCAGATTCGTTTTTTGCTGTTACTTCGCCCAGGAATGATACAAACAGCTATGGTTTCTGGAGCAAAAGCTTCCTCTCAGACACCGTTCAGAGTTTTCCTCGACTTCTCTCATTTATCCCTCACAGCAAACTAAGAGAGGCTGGTGCCATTAGCCTATGAGTCCTGCAGACAAGACATTTAAAGAACCTTCTCCAAGGGAACACAGCTATAAGTGGTCAGAGGAGGGCTTCAGCCCTCCTGCTGACTCTGACTTCAGAATCCACATCTCATCACAATACCGTTATGCCGCCTCTCAACCTGTGCCTTCTGCCCACCTCCTGCTGGCGACAGAAGACACACGTCAGCTGCGCAGAGCGGGGGGAGGACGGAAGGAGTTATCGATTCCGGCCCAGGAGATCCCGGAAGCTTTGCAGAAGCAGTGGCATTTGAGCCAGGCCTCCAGGGTTTATCTGCGGCATGGATAAGCTCAGTGACTTCCTCAAAGTTTCTTAAGTTTTTCACATACAGTTTCTTATACTCAGATTCCGATTATTTTTTAAGAATGTAAAATACAGACTCATCAAGTCGGGCCTCTCTTTCTCCTTGTACCTTAATTCTCTTTCCTTGAGCTGCAAACAAAGGAATATGCAGAATCTGGAAGGATGAGAGCCTCAGACTCGGCGAAGATTATGTTAAGAAATACATTAGTGTCACTGCACACAGTCATATAGAAAGGGTACAAACGGAAAGCACGTATTCATGCGTACACTATCTCGCATCTCTCGCTAAGAAATCTGGCTCACACTGGTTCTGGGGGCACGCAGAATATAAAACACACGCCCGGGTATTAATACAAAAGCGAGGAAGGCTCGAGCGGAGGTTCCATTCACGACGGGACATAAAGCGGAAATAAGATGTGACTCCGTCGTCCAATTTTCCGTGCGCTTTTCAACAACAGGCGAAGCTTTTTTTTTTTTTTTTAAATATGTTTTTTTAATTGATTTTTCACAGAGAGGAAGGGAGTGGGATAGAAAGTCAGAAGCATCGATGAGAGAGACATCCATCAGCCGCCTCCTACACACCCCACACTGGAGATGTGCCCGCAAGCAAGGTACATGCCCCCGACCGGAATCAAACCCGGGACCTCTCAGTCCGCAGGCCGATGCTCTATCCACTGAGCCACACCGGTCTCGGCTGAAGCTCTTTCTCATGTGAAGTAAATACGGGTCCTGAGCGGTTTTAATTAGCGATCGGGGAGGCCGCCGCACCTGTTCTGATTCATCTGCGGAGCTGAAAACCCCTCGCCCTGCTCCCGGGCTGACGAGTTAATAGACATTTCCAACTCGTGCCAGCGCGCGGGGTCGTGCGGGTCTCCTGTGACAGGTGAGTGATAAAGCCGCGCCGGCTCGCGGCCACTGTGCACGGAACAGCCTCAGGAGTGGACATTCCTGGCAGAGACGGCACATCCCCTGTTGTTCCGCAGGCCTCGGCCTGGGGAGCGTTACATCGCTTTGTTTTTAATAACGGATTTAGTGAGGTCTGCTTTACCGAGCAGAAACTCCTATCTAGAGTGTCCAGTGTGATCAGCTTTAATATACAGTGGTACCTCGAGACACGAGTGCCCTAACATATGAGAGTTTTGAGATACGAGCCATCGAGCGAGCGATTTTTGCTTTGAAATACCAGCAACATTTGAGATAGGAGTCATCGCGCAGATCGGCCGGCTGTACATGACCCACCAGTTTCCCACACCTCAAGGTTACGGAACGAATTAAACTTGTATCTCGAGGCACCATTGTATTTGTGGAGCGGTGCCATCATCACTACAATCTAATTGCAGGACATTTCCATGGCCCCGAGCAGACACCTCATGCCCACTTACAGTGCCACCATATCCACCCTCCTCAGTCCTGAACAACTACTGTGATGCTTCATCTTCATGACACTGTAGTTGAGAAAATGCCCCATGTGCTTGCTGCTTGGTGTATTGGGCCAATGAATAATCGAATGGCACTTCATGCACTGGAGAACACGATATGGTATGGCTAGTCTGTGGCTGCATGTGTGTGTGTGTGTGTGTGTGTGTGTGTGTGTGTGCGCGCGTGTGTATGCATATGCAGTGACCCATGTGTATCTATAACTAGTAAGTCAACATAGGCTCTAAAGTCTGTTTCTGTGTTTCTGCTAGAAGAAATACAAGGAATCATTCATGAAGAGAAGCAGAGGTTGGCAGTCAGCTTACACTGTTGAGAGCAAAAGCTGTCAGGAGAGGTATTGAAAATGGGTATAACCATGCAAAGAACAGAAACGCAATTACAGGGCACTCTCATTATTTGGGCATTCTGTATTTGCACCTCATCTACTCACTAAAATGTACTTGGAACCCCCATAGGGGTACTCGTGATCTGCAGTCATTTGTGGGCCTGTGTAGAGCAATAAAACAGTCCCATCCTTGGGGTCCCTTCCGGATGGTCCCAGCTGAGGTTACCCAGAAAAACTCGGGGTTCTTGTTTCAGTGTAGACAGAAATGCCCAGAGGTGGGACATACCCTAACCCTAACCCTAACCCTGGACCGTGTGGAACTGAACACAATTTCTTGGAACGAGCTGGTTGGATAGAAGCCTTGAGTTTCTGGTGTCATCTGCCCCTTTGGGGAGCTCAGGGACAGTCACACCCCGGCTTTTACCATGTGCCAGAGAATGAAACATTGGTTTTCAGGGACTGAGATTCAGCGGGTCTTTTACCCCTTCCCGGTCAGGCAGCACCCTTTGTGGCTATTCTGTGAAAGAGTTTAGTCTTCCGAAAACTGTGAGTCTACCGCATGGATGCCATCTTGAAAAATTATCTTTGCAAGTGGACTACCTTATTAAAAGTAAGAAAGGAGACATTTTCCAATAAATACGGCATTCGGTCAGAATATGAGAGGTTAAGGATGTGCAGTGACCCGTGTGTATCTATAACTAGTGAGCCAACATGGGCTCGAAGGTCTGCCCTCCAACAAAGTCAAGGTCTCCACCCCCAGAATTCCCAACCAGATTTAGAAGGACTTCTCCCACGTTGTTCAGAACCCTTTTAAAAACAACGTTTAGTGTTTTATTAAAATATAACATGCCGAGATTGGTTTGGCTCAGTGGATAGAGCGTCGGCCTGCGGACTGAGGGGTCCCGGGTTTGATTCTGGTCGGAGGCATGTGCCTTGCTTGTGGGCACATCTCCAGTGTGGGGTGTGCAGGAGGCGGCTGATCGATGTCTCTCTCTCATCAATGTTTCTGACTTTCTATCCCTCTCCCTTCCTCTCTGTGAAAAATCAATAAAATATATTAAAAAATATATATATATATAACATGTTGAATTTCATACAAAATTAATGGTAGTGATTTAACACATAAATATAATACACGTATTTATTTCATGGACCACTAATGTCTTCCAATACTAGATTGCTACTTAAAATCTAAACATACATATTATTAATGACTAATGGAGTCTCTACCAAGGTCCCATGAAATATAAAATGTACTGTGATTAAATAAAAATATCAAAATTATGTAAGTCACTAAAACCTTCAAACCCCTGGAATTTGGGGACAAAAGGAGCTCAGGTGAAAACATGGCCATGTGATTCACTAGTGATGAGACTGATACATTTGGCTTGAAGAAAAGATCATGTTTCATGTAGAGTCTGCCACTAAATGAAAACGTTTGTGCAGCCAGAAAATGGTGACAAAAACCTTGTACCATGTGCCAGGGAATGAAACATTGGCTTTCAGGGACGGAGATTCAGCGGGTCCTTTACCCCTTCACAGCCCTTGCTGAAGCTCATGGAAGACCCCCCCTCCCACCTCTGTGTTAGGGTGAATATTTCCCGGCTATAACATGTTCATTTTGCAGGATAACACAGTGGCCAGTTCCTGGGGTCAGGGGAAACTGACTTATACCCTAGTTCCACCAGTGAGGCAGCTTACTTAGTCTCTATAAATATTAATTTTCTTATCTGTAAAATGGGAATAACAGCAGTACGTATTTAGTGTAAGGGAGAGCTATAGGGTCAAGGCTCGGACTGACCTGTGGCAGAGCCACAAACAAGTCCCAGCGTGGAGGGCAGAGCCCTTCTAGCACAATTAGGCTTGACCTTATAGTCCTCCCTTGTTCCCAGGTAGCGAACGGGCTGTGGGAGGTGTAGCAAGCGCCCGCCAGAACAAGGCTTGAGTAACGAAATAGACTTGAAACTCACAAGAACATTGTAAACATGTTGACCACTCCCCTTGTTTTGCTTTGTGCGCCCTGATGATAAAATAAAGCTTTGGCTTACAGGTGTCGCTGTTTCCTCATTCAGGCACAGTGATCCCACCTGGTCCCAACTGTATTCTCTGGTCTGTTTTCCTTAATCCTTCACTGCCCCATCTCAGGTAGACCCCTGGCCGTGCGTGCTCTTCGAGGTTCAATTTAGAAGATTTGTGATGCTTTTCTGAGGCAGTTAGCCTGAGATTCTACATACAATGAGGACAAATGGCTGTTCTTACATATCATCTATCAAATACTATTATTGTGCATCCTGCCACCATCTCGTACACGCAGAGGGAGAACAGATGAGAGAGAGGAAAATATAGAGACAGGAGGAGAAGGAGAGGAAGCAGATATATGTGTTATAATCTTCAGTGGGATGGAGGGTACAGAGAGGGGAGCCTGCGGTCTGAGCAGTGAGCTTGTATAATGCTGTTGGCATGCATAATGCTGTTTCTCCTGAATGAGGCAAAGCAGGAGTTGTTCTTGGAAAAATCTTGAAGTACTCGATCCCGCGGTTGTTCTCTTAAATATATTACACGCGAGTTAAGAATTGAAGATTGAACATGTCTTCTACCACACCGTGAAAAGAAATTGACACTGGAGCCTAGAATAATTCACCATAGACATCCGGGCAAAAACAAAACAAAACACATAAACAGGCAGGCTCAGAATCAATGAAAGAAGGACGAATGTCACAGAGAAAGCAAAGACCCGGCTGAGGACTGACACAAAGAGAAGGTGTCACACTTTCAAACTCCAACGAATTGCTTCTCAGCTGAGGGTGCTGTGCCCTCTTCCTCCCCATGAAGTATTTGGCAATGTGTGGGGACAGTTCTCATCATCGTGACTTAAGGCATTTCATGCCTGCAGGCTGGGTTGTTGCATATGATGCTACTTATTACACAGGACACGCTGGGAAGGAAGAATCCTGTAGCTCAAAAGCCAATATTATTGGGGTTGCAGCCACTATTGCTGCAACGGAGGGTGTTTGGTGGAAATGAGAGGTATTGATGGACAGAAGTGATGCTACAGAAAGTGAGTCACATGGAGGATGAGACAGGGAGGCTCTCCACTAATTCATAGGATGAGTAAATATTGCTAAAAAGGAGGTATTCCATATGGAATAGGAGATCTATATTCCAACTTAGGAAACATAGATCTAAAGAGAACAAACAAAAGATATAAAGATACAAAATTGCTTAGAAATTATCTGAATAGGCACATCAATTTGCTCTAGGTAAAAAAAAAAAATACATCTTCTATTTGGGACAAAACTCCTAGAAAACCAGGATGTAAGTCAAGGATAACTTCATTAAACAAAATCCAAGGTGGAATACGAAAATCCCCCTCCTAACGCAAAATGCCAGAACAAACAAGCAAATATCCCACGGACAAACAAATGAAATTCCCTAAAGCCATGTCAACAGAAATGTAAGGGAAAATTCTTCAAGGAATTAAATGGATACTAAGTAGCTATTTTTATACATGCGAGGAAAGGTACTATAATTCTATATTTTCAACTAAAAAACCTGAAAAATCCCAGCCAGTAAAGAAACAAATGAAAAGTAATAACTGAGTACGTATAGCGATATATAAAAGGCCTCGCTGAGTATAGAAATAAATGATCTTCATAATGATTAAAATTTTGGTAACAAAGTAGAATTCAAATATTAAACTTGTCCATGAAATTTAAATGGGACCATAGCCTTTATGAACAGTGATCTACGTCTAAAACGTCAAAAAAAAAAAAGATAGCAAAGACTTAGGTAACTAGCCTGAAATGATGAATACAAAAGGCAATATCTGATTCCTTTTCTAATTCTAAAAGATAATATTAGGAATGAGTTTTTGCAAATCAAATTTTCTTTGCAGTGCTATTTTTTAAAAAATTATTCTTTTATAAGCGCTAGTAATTGTTAAAATTAATAACAGTATATGTAGCAAGAGAGAGAAGGTCACAGCAGAAATGGAAAATTTTTTAAATCATAAAACAATATGACAGAGATAAAACCAAATTCATCAGTGTATTTTTAACCTTCACATTATCCTGAATAAGGTTGAGTTTTCCATTGAAAACTAATAATCGTCACATAATGGAGATAAATTTCTTTGCATGAAAATTTTTTTCTCAAATATATAAAATAAAGCCTATTATGAACATATGACTGAATTGACAGAAATACTTAGTTTTTTAATGGATAGTTTAAATGAAGCCAATTTATAAAAACTAGAAAAGAACAAAATATTCTGAGACTTGCATTTTTAAACACAAAGCACAGTCACTAATAAAGTCCAGCTAAAGATACAAGAAACATACAAACACAGAGTATAAAAATTTTAAGAACTCATGAAATAATTGCTTTAAAAATTACATCTTTCCATAAACTCTAATATATCACAAATATTTAAATAGAAACATATAAGACTCTGACATCAAAGCCATTTAGTACATTACTGGAAAGAGATAATAAAAGTTGAAAGAACAAAACGAACTTTGAAAAAATACAAATTTATTCTAAATAAATCCAATAAAGGAGGGGAAAAAAACACATCACTTTGCAGAAACCAGAAGATACTTTTTAAATAAAAATGTGTGAAGTGTACCCAAAGTTATCCTTAAAGGCACATGCGTCTTAACTGCTTTCATAATTCATTAATGGATCTTAATAAGCTAAGCTTCAACTCGGGTAAATTAACACAACCAGCCTAAGGGCAGCAAAAGAATGAGAATATCAAAATTAGTTGTTTCTATAGATTTAAAAAGGACATTTGGAAAAAGTAATTGAAGAATTTATTCTGTGAGGTCCTAAGGAGCAGAATGAATTAAATAGCAAAGGAGCCTGTTTTATTAAGAGTGAAAGAGCAAAACCACAAATATATAGCGTTAGAATGAAAAGGCCATATGTCACCAGAATGATCATTAAGAAGCATAAGGCATTTTTATGTAAAGATCTATGCCCCAAATGCAAAAACCTTAATGAAAAATATACTTTTATAGGATATCTTTTAAATGATGAAAAGTGATTCAAGAACTCAGGAAACAAAAAAAAATGTCTAATACCTTTTGGAAAGAATAAAAAAATAAACAATCAGAGGTTTACTAAGGTCTGATAGTTTTACTAAGCATTTCTTCTCTATTGTTAAAAAGTGTTCCAAAGTCATGTGAAACCTGTCATCGCTGGGGAAAATGTAGAAAAATTAGCAAATTACTTTACAGTGCTAATATCAGCCTGCGAAGCAAGCCATGATTAATATTACCCGTAATTGTAGGCCACTATTTCTGAATGCAGTTGCAAAAATTCTAAATAAATTACTGACAAACAGTATTAATCGTAGAATTTATGATAAGCAGGTAGGATTTATTTCATTATTGTTATTAAGAAATTATTAAAAAGTAAGCATGGATAAATGTATTTCTTCAGCATGACATTTATTTTGAACTAACACGATATAAATTCTCAGCCATTAATCTAATACTCTGGTGACTGTAAAATGCGAAAGCCCTTCTTACTTCAGTGAAAATTATAACAAAACTAGAGGCCCGGTGCACGGAAATTCATGCAAGAGTAGGCCTTCCTGCCCTCCAGCAGCTGGCACCGGGGACTGAGCTGTTTCCGTCCTCGGGCCTCCTGCAGGTACCCGGGATCTGGGCTGGCTTCCTTCCGGCTCCAGCTTTGTCAGGAAGGATGGCCAGAATAATGTCCGGAAGACGTCTGGCCTAATTAGCATATTAGCCTTTTATTTTTTTATTTTATTTATTTTTTTAAATATATTTTATTGATTTTTTACAGAGAAGAAGGGAGAGGGGTAGAAAGTTAGAAACATCGATGAGAGAGAGACATCGATCAGCTGCCTCCTACACGCCCCTTACTTGGGATGTGCCCACAACCAATGTACATGCCCTTGACCGGAACCGAACCTGGGACTTTTCAGTCCACAGGCCGACACTCTATCCACTGAGCCAAACCAGTTTCAGCATATTAGCCTTTTAGTACAATAGATTGCCTACCCTCCCTATTGTTAGCTCACACTGTTTTAAAACAGAGCCAATTAAGGGAAGGAGGGAGAAGTGGAGGTAGAAGAAGGTAAAGAGGGGATAAATAGTGATGGAAGGAGATATGGGTTGGGGTGGCAAGCACACAATACAACACACAGATGCTGTTTTGTAGACTTGCACACCTTACACCTGTATAATTTTATTAACCAATACCATGATGATAAATTCAACAAAATAAGAAAACCTTTGACATTCAACAAAAAAGGATACATGACCACACATGAAATCTGTGGTGATGGTTAATAAGGAGACAAGCATCAACATCTGAGTCGCTTTGGTGGAAATACAAGATAATGAACTGAAATAGAATTCAAGATATTATGAAGGGAATGAAACCTGTCTGACGCACCAGAAAGAGCAAATTGGAAAATGCGGTGGGGAAATGGCGAATTCTTGAGAGCAGTGAAGCGTGGGCTATGTGGCACCTTGATGAGAAACGTGGAGAGAGCTTAAGAAATTAAACAGAAAAGCACACCTGCTAGGCTTGTACAGCAGGATGACATATATACCACGTTTCCAGATGGCAGAATCAAGTATCGTTAGGTGTCTATCTCCCTAAATCAATACTATAGAGATTTCAGATAATCCAATCAATATTCAAATGAGATGGTTTCATTTGTTCTGGCAGGGGCAGGGCAGACCTGAAAAAGTTGAAACCATCTCATTTAAATATTGAAACCATCTCATTTAAATATTGATCGGATTATCTGAAATCTCTATATTGATTTAGGGACTTGAAAAAGTAGTTTGAAAGTTTGATTGGAAAAAAAAAACACAATGTTGAAACAGAAAGCCATAATAGAGATCTTGCATCAGAGAAATGTCCACTTGAAACCTATATGGTCCTATTAACAATGTCAGCCCAATACATGTAATTAAAAAAAAAACACAATAGGTGGTAAAAACTGACTCAAGTTTGAATGGACATGTAACTGTAAAATTACAGTGACTAGAAGACAGGTGAACTGGTGTAAGGGTCAGAACACATGTTAATTTAATAGACGAGTTGGCCTTAAACTACATGAAAGAATTTATTAGAATCTAATTAGAATTCAAAAAGTAACACGCGCCAGTGGGAAATTAATTATTCAGGCAGGATATTGTTTTAGGAGAATGGTTAAATATATGAGAATCATAAAGTTAGATTTTTCTTAAGCAATTCATTATTCTATATTTCATATCTTTAAAAAGCTGACAGAAAATAAAGATACCTTTGAAAATAATCTACTAAATATACTACTACTACTACTACACACACACACACAACACACACACACACACACCTGTGTGTGTGTAGACATATTTTCAAAGTATAAATAAGCCAGAAGATATCCAAAACATGCAGTTCAGTAAAAACATAAGATCCAAAGTAAATATATGATTCTGGTTTTGTAAAAAATGTAAAATAAGGAAATATGTACATGAGACCGGTGATAAGATTTTGGGGCATGTTAATCAGATTATGTAAAGGTTAAGGTGAGCCTCTACCTCACCTTTTGTTTTTTAATATCATACAGTGAAGAGAATCAATTTTGTTCATATCATTAAAATAACTTAAGTTTAAAGATAAAGTAAAATAAATGAAGAGATAACATCACACAAAGATCATTATGTGTCCAATATACCGTTTATAAGCCAGGAATAAAAGTAAATTCGTGAAGCGAGTGGTAAACTCATTATTATTGCAACATGTATGTTCACCTTGCAAAGAGTTCTTAAGAAGCAATTTTTAAAAAAAATCCTCAACACAGAAGTGACCATTCGATATGAGCAATTAACAGGGGACAGAAAACGCGTTAGAAACATCAGCTTCACAAGTAATCAGAGATGCAAATGAGAGTAATATTGATTTCTCCACTCACCACATTGAAACAGATTTTTCTAAGTGCATTTCAATACTAGATGGAATGAATTTTATGAGCATTTTTATGCTTTCCTAATGGGAGTGTGAATTTAGGTGACTCTATTGCAAAGCAAAATTCAAAATTTACCAAAAGCCTTACTGGAAACTTACCCTTAGCTCTAACAATGTAACTCAATAATCTATTAAAAATTTTAAAGAATAAAAAACAAAATTAAAGAGGCTGGCTGGTGTTGCTCGGTGGTTGAGCATAGATTTATGTCTCAGGAAGTCATGGTTCAATTCCTGGTCAGGGCACATGCCCAGGTTACCAGCTCCATCCCCAGTGTAGGGATGGGCAGGAGGCAGCCAATCAATGTATCTATCTCATCACTGATGTTTTCATCTCTCTCTCTCTCTCTTTCTCTCTCTCTCTTCCCGTTCCTCTCTGAAATTAATCAAAATATACTTAAAATTTTGAAAGAGAGAGACACAGGCAAGAGATACAAAATGATGATGATTGCATTCAATTTTTTCCGAGTATAAACAAATGAAAATAACCCGTTTCCAACCATAGAGAGTTCAAACACCCAGAATACAGATATGAGGGACTAAAGCGCTCCCCCCACCAGTCAGAGGGTAGAAGACTAGCCTCCATCAGTATCATAGGCAAAAAACAGTTTAATACAAAGCGTCAGCATTTTTCTTTTTTATTTAGCAAGCACTTGGAAAAATCCTTGGAGGAAACAGGACAGAATATTCCAAGTGCACATGCCCTGTAATTTCTTTTCAGGACCGTCTGTGTCTCATGTACTTGTTTTGTCAATGTTAAGCCTGCAAGTCCAATCATCATATTTTATGGAGGGAATAGGAAAAGGAGTTCCATTTGATAGTGTTTAGCCCTCGATGATTAAATCACAGCAGTGTTCACTCGAAATGGCTTTGGTTGTTATAATCGTGCAGTTTGTATTTTTATATGAAAAAGGTAAAAAAAAAAAAAAAAAGCAAACCAAGAATAAAAGCCCAGTTATAACCAGAGTTCGTCAATATTGCCTTGCCGCCATTCAGCTTTGTCATATTTGTAGCCACTGTTTTTTGTTTTTTGTTTTTTTTGTGTGTTTTTTTTTTTTAAATTCAGAGACTGCTTAAAGACAGTTACTCTTTCCAATTAAGCCTGCAGTATAGCCATGAAAATTACATCCCTGCCAACTTGGCTAATGCCAGCAAGGGTATGTTTTCTTCATTTAAATGACAGAATGGTAAACACAGACAAAACGCATTAGTTACCATTAGCAACTGTATCAGAATGAGCAGATTTAGGTTATACTTGAAAAAAATAGAGATCTATCATATTTTAATAATCATTTTCCCAGTATGCGGTCTCATTGCCGCTTGATGGGAAGATCTAAAATTAGGCTTTTTTTTTGCATAAAATTCAGTTTCAGTGAACCAGATGTAAGAGGAGAAGCCTTCCGACGGAGCTGGTGATAAACAGAAGCAAACTTTGATTCCGCCTTCATAAACACCGTATTTTCCACATTAGAAAGGCCGGAGGAAAGTTATAATAAACAGAACTGAATTATCTCCTCGAATTTTACTCTGACGCTTGTTTTGACTTCAACCACTGTGGGCTTTGACCTGCGGATCATGTAAACAATTGAGATCTCTGCGTCAGCAAAGCAGACAGGTGACAGTCTGATGTTGACACGGCATTCATTACATTGAAGGCCACATTCTCTCATCATTTTCATGTATGTATTTAGTTTGATGAATGAGAGAAGGTCATAAAGTTAAAGATTGTGGGCTTAAAACAGCAGGGTTTTTTTTTGTGTGTGTGTGTGTGTGTTGTTGTTTTTTTTAATTTGGCATTTCAGACCTGTGTATGTTATTGCTTTATATCAACTGCATACTGTAATTAATATAATTACTTAATAGCTACATTTTTGTATCCTGTATATAGACATAAAATGAGATTTTTCTTTCTTTTTTTTAAAAATATATTTTTATTGATTTTTTTACATAGAGGAATGGAGAGAGAGAGTTAGAAACGTCAATGAGAGAGAAAAACAGATCAGCTGCCTCTTGCACGCCCCCTACTGGGGATGTGCCTGCAACCAAGGCACGTGCCCTTGACCGGAATTGAACTTGGGACCTTTCAGTCCACAGGCCCTATCCACTGAGCCAAACCGGTTTCGGCAGATTTTTTTTTTTTTTTTTTATTGAAGCCACTCTATATTGTCAGGCTGTAATTAAAATGGAGGTGCTTAAAAGTGAGAGATTAATGATGCTTGAGGTCAAAGTGAATAGTTAATTAGCCCACCTAGTTCATAACAGGCCATGCGTGGCTTGAGTCTGATCCAGGCAAAGATGCCTGCCACCATGGAAGCTTGCCCATGGCATGTGCTTGCCTTAGCTTCCTTCTTCCGGTCATTATTCTGATTGGCTTGGGATATGTAGCCAACATGGTGCCGTTGAGTTTTATTTCTGCCATTCAAAATCGAGGTCACAGAGTATGAGTCTTCAAACCCATCTTTAGGGATCTTTGTACGTTTTCATGGGATTTTCTTTTTCTTCTTTCTTTATTTTTTTAAACAGAAACCCATGTCTTTTCACTTACATGAGAGTAAAAATCTACCAACTACACTTTTACATTTTATTGATTTTTTACAGAGAGGAAGGGAGAAGGATAGAGAGTTAGAAACATTGATGAGAAAGAGACATTGATCAGCTGCCTCCTGCACGCCTCCTACTGGGGATGTACCCCCAACCAAAGTACATGCCCTTGACCGAACCCCTTTCAGTACGTAGGCCGATGCTCTCTCCACTGAGCCAAACCGGTTTTAGCTGGGATTTTCAATAGCACTTAAAACAAAGTAGCTGGCTGTGGAAAATAATTTTCAGGATGTTGACTTTCTTCATTCACATACCATGTTTAATTCAGGAAAATAATATAAATGACATCATGATGAAGTTGATGCTACTGGTTTGATCCCCCCCCCCCCCCAAAAAAAAATTTGAAAAACACCAGCCTGGGTAGGCATGTACATCAACTAGGATGTGTTTAAGGAAAGAAGAGAATCCAGCCTAGCGAGCATCTGCCGTAAGGCACACCTTGAGCCAGTTCACGACCCCTGCAGTAACCATTTACTGGGCACGGTGCAATTTATGTGTTACTGATTGTACCTTTGCTATGTTATCAACATTGTAGAATCAGTCAACAGGAGGGCACACTACCCAGAAGCACCGATGTTGCAATTTCAAGGAGGGAGCTGTGGGAGAGAGCTGTTAAAATAAGGCACAGCTGAGACCGGTTTGGCTCAGTGGGTGGAGCGTTGGCTTGCAGACTGAAAGGTCCCGGGTTCGATTCCGGTTGGGGGCATGTACCTTGCTTGCGGGCACATCTCCACAGTAGGGCGTGCAGGAGGCGGCTCATCGATGTCTCTCTCTCATCGATGTTTCTGACTTTCTATCTCTCTCCCTTCCTCTTTGTAAAAAATCAATAAAATATATTTTTAAAATAAGGCAAAATTGAGAGCCCCGAGACTGGTCAGCATCACTCATTCTGTCTGTCTCTGGGAAATGTTTTTCTGGGTTGTGAAGCCACATGGAGCAATGCCCTAGTACAGTGGTTCTCATCCTTCCTAATGCTGAAACCCTTTAATACAGCTCCTCATGTTGTGGTGACCCCCAACCATGAAATTATTTTCGTTGTTACTTCATAACTGTCATTTTGCTACTGTTATGCATCATGATGTAAATATCTGTGTTTTCCGATGGTCTTAGGCGACCCCTGTGAAAGGGTCATTTGACCCCCAAAGAGGTCGCGACCCACAGGTTGAGAACCGCTGCCCTAGTGTTTTCCATCCTCCACGGTGCTCCATTTGTGCCCCATCCCCATGAGGAACGTAAATGTGGGGACTTTGTTTCTCCTTAGGGTACAGGACTCAGTAAAATTTCCCTTCCACCCGGTAAAGGGGTGCTGCAGAGGTAACTGGGACCTAGCCAGGGTGGAGGGCGCAGTCTCTGAGCAGCTGGGATGGGATGCTATGCTCTGAGCTCCCGACATGTCCGTCTGTGAAAGTCCAATTCAATGGACACCTCTCTTGGCGGAGATGTTACTTTGGATGAGCAGCGAGGAGGCGGGACATTATCCGGGGAAGAGTGATCCGGAGCATCTGCTCCAGCCTCAGCCCTGGAGGCCCTCAGGGGGGAGGGGCGAGGATCTGAGAGCTTGAGGAGCTGCTGACAGAGTTCATGCTACATGGCATGCACCGTGTGGCATCATAGCCAGCCCTCTGTCATGGAAGCAAGTCTATGCAGATTTCACAACATAAAGATCACGGGTGGGTTTACCATTGTGTTATCCGTATTTCTGGAAAACCCTACCCAATGTGTATGCAGTACATTTGACTTGACAAAGCGAATATCAGAATGAACAGGCTGTGTGCGTTGGGAAGACATTATTTGTCTTTAGAGGTACATCCTATTAACAGCCTCTTCACATCCGATCCAGCAAATGTCACATTTTCCAGTCTTGCTGCCGATGGAGACACGGAAAATCAGAGATGCTGAATGGCTTCGCCAAAGTCACGTAGCCGGGAGGTGTCGGGTGGAGGGGTATCCGGATGAGCTTTTCTCATTTCCGTTCAGTCACTGGTGTGTAGGAGTCCTCGGCAGCCGCTCGTTGGCACTCTGGTGTCACCATGGTGTCCAACCTGCTCAGGTCACCGTGTATATGTAGTGGTGTACTCCTGGGATATGCAGTGTTGTTGAAGGTACACAGCCTCTGCTCTGTAGGACTTTTTGCTAACTCAGAAGACTAATTTCTTAGCCAAACAGCATTACATCGGGCACAAAGAGGGGTGGGGTGGCTACAGAGGTAAGGATGCAAATTAGAAGTGTAAGGAGCCGTCCACATGCTGATATTCACATTTTTATTTACTGTATTTTCCGGCGTATAAGACAACTGAGGGTATAAGACGATCCCCAAATTTTCCAGTTAAAATATAAAGTTTGGGATATACTCGCCCTATAAGATGACACCTGGCTTATAAGTCAACCTCCGACTTTTGAGAAGATTTTCCTGGGTTAAAAAGTCGTCTCATCTGCCAGAAAATACAGTATTTTTTTAAATATGTTTTATTGATTTTTTCACAGAGAGGAAGGGAGAGAGATAGAAAGTTAGAAACATCGATGAGAGCGACATTGATCAGCCGCCTCCTGCACGCCCCCTACTGGGGATGTGCCCACAACCAATGTACATGCCCTTGACTGGAATCGAACCTGGGACCTTTCAGTCTGCAGGCCAACGCTCTATCCACTGAGCCAAACCGGTTTCGGCCAGTATTTTTAATTTAACTTTATTGTGGAAAGTATTACAGATGTCCCTTCCCCTCTCCCCAGTGACCCCTCCTACCCATTACCTACCCCGTCCCTAGGCCTTCATTTCACTATTGTTGTGCCCGTGGGTTATGCATGCATCCATACAAGCTCTTTGGTTAATGACAGTCACGTTTTTAGGGTGCGAGCAGAACAGAGAGGACTTGCTTATGGAATGAGCCAGTCATTTCACTTGGTTGAGGCAACTGGAAACATGTTTACCTCAAGCTCTGAGATAAAGACCGGTCCAGGGATTGGAGATGCTTCCAAAGAACACATAAGCAGCAAACTGAGATCAGAGGGCGATAGAGAGAAGTTACATTCAGGGTAACGTCAGTAAAAGTGCATTTGAACCTCTGGAGCCAAAAAATGATGGATGTTAAAGGAACCCTGGGCATGTTAAAAAAATAAAAAGACACAGGATCCAGCTCGTAAGAACTTGCGTTGATCACAGCTGGGAAAT
Organism: Lasiurus borealis; assembly: GCA_004026805.1. NCBI lineage: Eukaryota > Metazoa > Chordata > Mammalia > Chiroptera > Vespertilionidae > Lasiurus > Lasiurus borealis. The sequence goes on along the minus strand of PVJN01000350.1, from coordinate 74,237 downwards.
TTTGCCCTCAGAATTTTTAAATGATAAATGATTATAATCTAATGAATAATGCAATCATTTATGAGGCCAAAAAGTGACATAAAGAAATAAGTGAAACATAAATAGATGAAGAAAGGGACAGTCTTCCTTCCAGCGGAATGCTAGCTAACAGCTATAGAAATGATGGTGTTAGAAAATCAGTAAAGAGTGCTAAAATTATCACGTGAAAGTCTGATGAGCAATAGGGAGGTTACATCGTATCAACCACAAATTACTTAGTGTCTCTTCATAAATCACGTCGATTAAAATGGGAAAAAAAAGTAATTTTAGTGTGAAGGCCAGCAATGTGACCAAATGGTTCCAAGCTCATAGCACCAATATACTAATCCTGGATGGAGAATGGCTAGCATGTACATTTTGCTATAATGCAATGAGATGCACATAAAACTGCATAGGAATACTTTTGCCAAACTGTTTAAAATGCATCTAAATAGGAGTAAATATTGGAAGAACTAAAACAAGTTTATTTCTACAAAGTAACCATCATGTGCTCTTTAAAATACTAGCCCAGGTCAAGAAAAATGAAAAATAAAAGGCTGAATAACGGATTCAGATGAAAAGAGAACAAAGAGAAGATACCGCTAACAGCCACATGTGATTCTGGAATACCATGAACTAGGCAAACCCATTAAAAGGAGCTTACTAGAAAAATTGATGATATTTAAATGTGGGCTCCTAGATATATAATAGTAGTGCATTGCATCAATTCTTAATTTTCTGATCTTGATACCTGTACTATGATTATTTAAGATCTATCCTTGTTCTTAGAAAATATATACTAAAGAAATTGGGGGAAATGGATATACTGTCTTTTTAAAAAATGTTTATTAATGTATTACATGTATACATATCTTGCCGTTATGGAAATTCTGTCTTGAACTTACTCTCAAATGGATCAGAAAAATAATAGAGTATATACAGTATGATATTGTAAGGGTCGAAACGCTCGCCACTCAAAGGAAGCCTCCAAGAGACGTTCTCATGCAAACAGCAAAGGGTTTATTCACCAGCATGCTGGGGCTCACACATACTCTGAAAGCAGAGCAGAGGCTGAGAGCCCCGAACCAAGTTACAGGGTATCTTTATAGTATTATAACAGGATGCGGCTGGCGGTTATTGGTTATCTCTGGGTTAATCTCTTGAGACATCCGGGCCTTGTCTCCTTCCGCCATTTGGCTACAGGCTGTCTTCACCACACACACTAACAACCCGCACCTGGGTTACACTAACAACCTGCACCTAGGTTACAGCATTCTGGAAATTTCCACTCTATTCTTAACTTTGAGAATTTTTAACTCTTCAATATAATATATTGGAGAGAGGGAGAGAGATAACAAAAACAAATAGGTCTGAATATGAATGGTTGGGCCGTCTGAGGAAAGTTTATACGTGAGCTTCTCGCACTAGTTTTGCAATGTTTCTGTAGGTTTGAAATGATACAAAATTTAAAATGACCACAATTAGGCACCTTACGTTTCTGAGTATATTCTATCACAATAAGGCCTGAAAAACCACATCTAATCTGAAGAGTTAAAACAATACTGAAAGAAAATAAAACAGCAAACTAGAAGACGTATAAACTTTGTTCCATTTGGTCACACAGAGAAGTTTGTGTCAAGTTTGTAGTGTTCCTTCTTTATTTTTTTAATTTGTTGGTAGATATGTACTTATTGCCACTTTATTGTTCATTTTTAAATCTTGTTTTTTCTTCTTTTGAAACAAGATCCTTTAGCAGTTCATATAATGCTGGTTTGGTGGTGACGAACTCCTTTAGCTTCTTTTTCTCTGGGAAGCTTTTTATATGTCCTTCAGGCACAGCACAGGAAATATAACCAGTGATATTCTAATTACTATGCATGGTGTCACACGGGTACTAGATTCATCAGGATGATCACTGTTAAGTTATATAATGTCTAATCCCTGCAGTGTGCACCTGAAACTAATATAATGTGGCACATCAACTGTGCTTGAAAAATAAAATGATCTAAATTTTTAAAAAGTTTGTAGAAGCACACTGATAACCATTTTTATGCCCCAATAGCTGGAACCATCAGAAATCTGTATTCTTCCATTGTAAAATAGGATCACAATAATTAACTTGCAAGGCTTTCTGTGGGTTGTATGAAATAATAGATATTGCCATTTAATATCCAGCTCCATTGTCTTGCTCAGATGTTCTTCTGAGGCCAGCTATAATATTTCTCTAATTTCACCTCAAGGACATTCAGTCTTGAATCTCTCAAAGCCTTTTCTGGGGTTCAGGCTACTATTTTTGACCCATAAGAACCAGCTCCTCTCATAACCCTGAAGGGAAGAGACATAACACTTGAGAATTAGGGTAATAACGAACACTTTTCGTTCCATTTCAGAATTATTCAAATGTATAGTCAATGGGTCCCAGTGGAAGCATATTTCTCACTTTAATTTCTGCCTGAAGACTTTGTACCACATTTCTCCCTTAGAACAAACATGGGAAAGTGTTCTGGGAAAAGGAGTCTTTTAGTGAATCAATAAGTAGAATGTTTTCTTTAAAAGGACTACAAATTCTTTCCATGTTTTTTTTTTTCTTAGTAACATGGGTGCGCATGTTTAGAATCTAATTAGCCAAATTAGTAGACTCCAGTGGCAAAGAAGTGAACTGAGAATGCAGATTTTGTCATTTTAATATTGCTTATCAAATGGGTGTTTCTAGTGCTGGTGATGTTTTAATTTCCATTCTATGAATGTAGTGAGCACCATGCTAAAAAATAAGGGGGTACCTTGAGAAGTAGAAAAACATTCTGCACCCAAAATTATGCCATGCATAAGATATACTATGCATTTATAAATCATGAAAAACGCAATATGATAAAAACACAAAAGAACTCATAATACAGGCTGTTGATGGTCAGAATTTCAATGGGGACAGATGGTACAATCAATAGAATTCAGGGATCTGAGTGGAAAGGGAGGAAACGATTAGAGATTTCAGACACGTACTATGTTAGAATTATCACCAGGCCCCTGGGTAGTTTCATCTATACAGTGGTACCTGGAGATACGAGTGCCCTAATATATGAGATTTTTGAGATACGAGCTATTTTTGCTTTGAAATATGAACAACAGTTGAGATACGAGTCATAGCGTGGATCGGCCGGCTGCACACGACCCACCAGTTTACCTCGACTCGAGCGTCTCAGAGTTTCCCACGCCTCAAGGTTACAGAACGAATTAAACTCGTATCTCGAGGTACCACTGTATCACTTCCGGTCATTCTAAGTATTGAAATGATATCTATACTTAACAAATGATTTGTTCAAGCACTTCAGGATGTAAACTTATTAAGGGGTATTCATCTCTGGCTTTGGGATACGTTGGCAAGCCAATTTATGCTTAAACATTATCACCTGAAATGATGCACAGAAATGCTCCTTGGTTTTGTGAAGGTTGCCGGGTAGAATTTGCCACTTACAACCCTCAGAACCAGCCACCAGTCAATCCAGTAGAAAACATAAGGAAAATAAAACTCCACCCTATATTGAATAAATACTCGCTGAATCCAATCAACAGTTTTAGGGGAGGCGGAACGCAGCACGGAAACAGAATTAGCTTTCCAGCCAGGCAGCTGGAATCTTAAATTCTCATCCCCCCACTTTGAAAATATGTGAGCCTCTTTCTTTGCCTTTAACATTCAGGCAGTAATGCCTCCCTATCTGATCTTCCAGAACCATCACGAAGGTCCAATCCAAAGCATATACATTTATTTTCTAAATTGTAAAAGCTTGTTTCTACATGTCAGAATAATTCCTTCCTTTTCTGTAAAGCCATATTAGTCATGCTTTTCATTACCAAATCATTGCTTCTTTTTATAGCTTTTTATATCTTTAGGTTTCCTGATAATTGCGACTGATACGAACATGGGAATAAAACACAAGAGAACCAACACCACAATAGCCTGTTTTTCAGAAATGGGCTATTTTGGAGGGTCACTGGAGAGACCGCAGAGGAAAGAGTTGCACAGGGCAATGTGTCCTGGAGGGATGCTCATAAAACTCATCAAACTAATATTCCCGCCAATAAAAGAAATCTCCCGCAGGCCGTGTCTCTGTAACATTGTAGTGGCGCCTGCCACTTGGGTCAAGTGAAACCAATTGTGGCTCTTATTGTCTGAGCCCAAGTCTGTTGTGTTTGGAGTAGCTACAAAAAATCAAGAAATTTCTCTTAAGAGAAAGATGGCCACAGTGTAAGCTCTGAAAAAGCAAGGTTTTGTTCAAATAACTCTAGACGCCCCAGCTCTTAGGACCATTTGGGGTACATCATAGGCTGTTGGATTAATACCAACATGTGTTCTGGTGAACATTTCTGCCTAGTGGGGCAATCCGTATTGGAGAGGGGATGATGCATAGAGACCTTCTCTCTCTGAAGGTGTGACTATTAGGGCATTCATGATAAAGTACTCCATAGTACTGCATTTCTTCGTTGATACATTGAATACTTTTTTAAAATGTTTTGCTAAGGAGATATAGTCTCAGGTAAGAACTGTTTTGTTTTGTGCTCATGCTGGAACCCCTTACTTATATACCTGGGGAGTACTTTGTCCTTGCAAACGTCAAGAGCCCAATTATTACAAAGAGAGAAACAAATCTTCCCCTGGGTACTCTGAAATATACCATTTAGTTCAATACCTTCCCTACTATTATAGCAGAAAGCATTTTGTAAAAACCCATTTGCAAGCCATTTGTGGGACGCATGAGCAGAACATTCACGCTGGAAGAGGTGGGCCCTGACTGAATTTTGTCTCTCATCCACAGCAGTAAATAATGCCAGCAATGGCCAGAACATTAGAACAACGTGAATGAGGTCTCTTATGAAAACCAAAGTGCCTGAACTTTTGTTTTTTGTTTGTTTGTTTGTTTGTTTGTTTTTGTTAATTCTTACTTGAGAAAATTTTTCCATTGATTCTTAGGGAGAGAGGTAGAGAGAGGGAAAGACTGAGAGAAATATCAATGTGAGAGAAACACATTGATTGGTTGACTAGTTGTCTCCTGCAGGAGCACAGACCAGGGCTGCAGGATGGGGAGGTGCCTACAACCAAGGTACATGCCGATTCTCTATCCACTGAACCAAACCATCGAGGGCAAAGTGGCTGCACTTTTAAAATCAAGTTTCGTAACACAAAACTCTGTGACAACCGAGGAGGAGGCTTAGGACAGGGAAGGGAGGAAGGAAGAGATGGACTCATAAATAGAAATGATCTTCTAACTCCAGAATGACAGAATGGGAACTAGGAAACAGGAGTAAAATGCAGATCTAAACCACTTCATTACAGAGCATTTGTATGATAATTAATACAAGAATCACAATGCAATTATTTCCGAATCTCACTTGTAATTTGAAAATATCTATATACTCCCAAGTCCTGTGTTTGGCAAACAATATGAATTTCGCATTCAGTCATGTGCGTTCAATCATTTTCAACTCAAGCTCTGTCGTCCTCATGTTGACATTTAAGTTCTAATTGAAGGGGAGACTGTAAGACTGAGTGTACCTGGCCGACAAATCCAGTGACTACTGAGCAGCTCCTCTAAGAGCGGTGTCCACAAACACGATATTCAAATGTGCCCCCTTCTTTCCACTGTCAAAACCACTTAACTTTTGCCAAAACCGGTTTGGCTCTGTGGATAGAGAGTCGGCTTGCGGACTGAAAGGTCCCAGGTTCGATTCCGGTCAAGGGCATGTACCTTGCTTGCGGGCATATCTGCACTGTGGGGCATGCAGGAGGCGGCTGATCAGTGTCTTTCTCTCATCGATGTTTCTGACTTTCTATCTCTCTCCCTTCCTCTCTGTAAAAAATCAATAAAATATATTTAAAAAAACAAACAAAAAACAAACAAACAAAATACCCACTTAACTTCCAAGATCCTGCTCACATCCTACTTTCTCCACAAATCTTTCCTCGTTTATTTTGGAACATGTAACTTTTTCATGTGCTGAATTTCCATGGACTTTATTATTTACAGAACTTCATTTTGGTTATATCAGTGGTTCTCAACCTTCCTAATGCTGCGACCCTTTAAGACAGCTCCTCATGGGGTGGTGACCCCCCAACCATAAAATGATTTCCATTGCTACTTTATCACTGTCATTTTGCTCCTGCTATGAACTGTCATGTAAATATCTGATAGGCAGGATGTATTTTCGTTGTTACAAATTGAACATCATTAAAGCATAGGGATTAATCACAAAAACAATATATAATTATATACTGTGAAATATTTATTTCTAATTACAAATAAATGAAATTTTGTCTTGAATTGTGGTGTAGCATGGGCAACAGTCTTCCTAGGACAACAGTAAACTACATGGCTACACTTTGCTATACCGAGGAGCGGTGTGTTGGTTCCTAAGACCATGGGAAATAGGTGTTTTCCAATAGTCTTAGGCGACCCCTGTGAAAGGGTTGTTCGACCCCCAAAGGGTCGCGACCCACAGGTTAAGAACCTGTGGGTTTTATCATGAGAACTTATATTACTATCAACACGTTGTCTTGTTTGGTTCCTCAAAAGAGAGTGATCTCTCTTAGTATTATTTCCTGGAGGGAAATGGGAGGAAGATACCCCTCATCTAATCTTTAACAGAAGTAGGACCAGGATCAGCAGTCACTGGATAAATGTAAAGAGTGGTAGATAGCTAGCCTACCGGCACTATGTTCAGAGCATCATTTTCTCTGGTGCATACACGCAGGAGAAAAAGGTTATATGGACATTGCGAGGGAGTCAAGGAATTTTCCTCTGAGATCATGTCCAGGGTCCGGTGCAAAAGCAGTGCCTTTCAAGCCACTGGCTGAGCAGTTGGAGTTGAAGTGGCCTTTTAGGGAGCAGAAGGAGAGGTGCTCTACCCCATTTCACCAGCATCGAGTGCCTAGTGGAGTGGGGTGGACGACACTCGCCGAGCCACCGGACCGGAGTGGGGACGGCAGAGATGAATGCAGGACTCACTTGTGCGTGACTTAGTAGGAGCCGCTGCGCAGTGCGGATGCGTGAAGAGTCTGTCTGATAGTTTATTCTGCATGAGCCATTGCAAGCACACGGGGAGTTAATGGTCATATCTGCATGTGTCAGCTTAAAATATTAGCCTAGATGAGCAGCAGTGTCAGATGCTGGCCACGGAGAAACCCCTGTCGAGTTAGTGCTGTGGAGAAAGAGAAAGGCTACTATGGAGTCGTTTTTTGGAGGAGTAGCGTTTATTGTTGAGTTTTGTTGGGAAACATGAAGTACAGAATGATCTCCCTTAGATAATCACTTTATGCGTCTTCCTTCTATTGACTTGCTAGGTTCTGCTCTAAAAGAGGTCTATCAGGCTGAAGAATTTAACCCAGACCCGTATAATTTTCTATTTTGGTAAGGACACCTATTGGATTTGAACCTGAAAATGCAATAGGGCTCATGAGCATTTTAGGATGCTGTTTATAGTTTATATTATTCTAAATTATTAGATACCCTATATGCCAATACAATTTTATATCATTCTAAATTACTAGATACCATATATTCTAATACATTCAACTGAAAAATAAAAAAATAAGAAGCTGAGTTTTTGCAAGCCACGCTCCTATCGGAACATACAGTCCTTGCAAAAAATAACAACTAATTATGTCGTCTCCGTTATAAATTTTCTGCCATTATCTCAGATGACTATCCCTTGTTAACTTCAAAAGGTTACACAGCATTTGGAATTCAAAAGTAAGTGGTTACCTGCTATCTCGCATACATCTCTAATAATTGCAAATGGAATATATTATAGTCGGATCCAATTGCTTATATCCAATCTTGTCTCGTTCCTGCATTTGTAAAGGTGAATGCCTGGTAACTTGCTTCTTATTTTCTTGTAATAAAAAAAGTATGCATGTAAATGAGGGAATCCATGTTGTGGCGTTGCTTGCAGATTGTCTTTTCCCATCACTGTTCTCAGACAAGTACATTACACCGAGTGGTGAGAAGGGCTGGGAAACTTTATTAACTCTAACTGACATACAACAGCACGTTCCTTTTTAAGACGATGTGTGGAAAACGAATATCAACTTTAGTCCTACTATTCAACAATAGAATTACATACACACACACACACTACTTGTTTGATTGCTCCCGGATTCTGTAAGGTCTTAAATTAATTGATGATTGTGAGGTTTTATGTTGAAATCTCTTTGTGCAAGTTTTTCAGAGTGCCGGTCTATTGGAACTCTAATTTGCAGACTAGTAACAACGTGGATTGATAGAGTAATCTTTTTTTTTTTCTTTTTCAGTTGAATGTATTGGTATATACCTAACTCCAGCTCAAAAGCATTCATTGAGTGTCTACTCCTTAATCGTCACTGCGCCCAGTTCTTGGGGGTTTGGAGGCAGGGAGACAAGCAGGGCCCTCTCTCTGTCAAGTTCACGGTTGTGCTCGAAAGAGACTGAATCACCTTAATGCTTAATATCCCTTGGGCTGCAGCAAGGATAATCGGAAGGGGAGCTGGGCAATTCCAAGGTTAAATCGGACTCATAATCAGAACCCCCAGGGGATATATAAAGGAATAAAGATTGCCAGCTCTGTTCCAGACTTAGAACCCGGAAGAGCTTGGGGAACATGACCAAGGACATGTGACTTAGAGTGCTCCCTGGGTGACAATGCAGGGCGGTCAGTTTGGTGACCACCAGACCAGATGACCTTTACTGTACTCTGAGAGCTCAGAAGTCTTGAATTCTAGAACTAAATTTGGGAAGCTTCAAATAGAGAACAGTGTTGGTGGTGTTGGTGGTAGTGGTGGGGGGAAGCATACATATTCAGGCTTATCATGAATGAAACATAAAGCATCCTTATTTTTTTTCAAAGTTTGCATATATATATATATATATATATATATATATATATATAATTGATTTTTTACAGAGAGGAAAGGAGAGGGATAGACAGACAGAAACCTCGATGAGAGAGAAACATTGATCAGCCGCCTCTTGCATGCCCCCTAGTCGGGATGCGCCTGCAACCAAGTTACATGTCCTTGACCAGAATCAAACCTGGGACCTTTCAGTCCACAGGTCAATGCTTTATCCACTGAGCCAAACCGGTTTCGGCATCATTTTTTTTATTGATGTGTTACATGTACACATATCTTCCCATTGCCCTCCCCGCCCCCTAGGCATACCCTAACCCCCCAGTGTCTTGTGTCCATTGGTTATGCTTATATGAATGCATACAAGTCCTTCTCTACTCTTTTTCCAGCCAGGTCAGTGAAAATCTGTGTTTCAGTAATATGCCTTGCACCCACAAGAGGGCTCCCTGGGAAAAAAGGAGGGGGGAAGAAAAAAGTACTCCACAATAGTAACAAAGCTCGATCCGTTTAGAACCACCTCCATGATGTACTTATTTATTGCAAAACCCACTTGCAAGGCATTCTGGGTAGTTTTTGAATTTTTATTTCCTTTCCTTTTTTTAAAAAAATATTTTTTATTGATTTTTTTTACAGAGAGGAAGGGAGAGGGATAGAGAGTTAGAAACACCGATGACAGAGAGAGATATCAGCTGCCTCCTGCACGCCCCCTACTGGGCATGTGCCTGCAACCAAGATACCTGTCCTTGATCAGAATTGAACCTGGGATCTTTCAGTCAGTAGGCCTACGCTCTATCCACTGGGCCAAACCGGTTTCGGCAGTTTTTGAGTTTTTTGAGACCCATCTAGAGGAATTTATGCTGAAGGAATGAGAACACCAGGTATTTAGTCTTCAACTGTCTACACATGAGCCCAAATATTATTTTAAGAATATATGGTAGCCGAAACCGGTTTGGCTCAGTGGATAGAGCTTCGGGCTGGGGACTGAAGGGTCCCAGGTTCGATTCCAGTCAAGGGCATGTACATTGTTGCGGGTGCATCCCCAGTAGGGGGCGTGCAGGAGGCGGCTGATCGATGTCTCTCTCTCATTGATGTTTCTGGCTTTCTATCCCTTTCCTTTCCTCTTTGTGAAAAATCAATAAAATATATTAAAGAAAAGAAAAGAAAGGCTGTTTAAAAAAAGAGAATATATGGTAACCTATAATATGTGATAAACAAAACACATTATTTTCACAGTCATCTTTATTTTCTGATTTTTCCATACATGTAGCTTGTCTATTGTCTCTAACTTTCTAGCCGAGGTCACACTGGAAGGCTTGGCCAGTGTCCAGACAGGGCCCATTCAGGTGCTACATTCCTAACCCTCCCCCGGTGACCTTGAGGGGACACCAGTAAGACCCCCGAGAGCAGAGGAAGCATTTCTCAAGTCTCCACGCCTGAACCCTGAACCTGATTCTGCGGGGCATTTATTCTGTGTTTGATCTATTGGCAGTCCAAGAGCGAGGTCATTTTAGGCGCCGCTCGGCCTGACTCAGCGATTCTCCCAGGTCTGATCGCTTAGGAGTCAGAGTCACAGCAGCTTCCTCCCTCCCTCTCTCTCTCTCTCCTTTGGCTGCTGGCCAATGACATTTTATTCAGGAAAAGTCCCCGGACCGGTGTTAGCCTCGGGACAACATTTAAATTCACGTCGCTGGAGGCATTCAGTCCTGGCCGTCAGAGCGTGCGGGTGAGGCCTGCTCACGCTCCCACTCTCCCCTGCTCTCCGAGAGGCAAAATGCCATTTTCTGATGGATCTGCCTCCGCCGCACCTGAGCGCTGTCTGCCAGCGGGTCCCGGCGGTGCCTTCCCCATCCTGTCCATCACAGAGCAGACTGCCCCGACGAGGCGTCCACATCACATTTTGACTGGTGCCACTGAGCTGCCTGCGTTCCTGGGGGGAGAAATGACACTCATCGGGGTTGGTGATCTGGTTCTGGAATGATCTGAGCGGCCGAGAGCTAATTTATAGGCCTCGGCCGACTATTACCCAAGTCACGTGGTCACCTGGAGCAGGAGTGCCAGGGGCAGAGTTAAGTCACTGCGGCCGAGTCTGACATTAGCTGCGAAAGCAGAGAAAATAATCCCCCGGCTTCTGAGAGCTCACCTATCCGCCGGCAGATTAAATGTGGGAATTGTATTATTACCTGAGTGGAAAAAAGAAGGTAACTGAACTGTACAAACTCATTTAGGAGCGCGTGGATTCTGCCTCGCAAAGTATATTGATTGGCTATTGTGGGGCTTAGAACTTTAATCTGTTTTGCTAACGTAACAGCATGCAGAGCTGTTGGGCATACGCTTTACAGCCATAACATAACACTGTACAGGGTGACGGCGACACCCATTTCAATCTCACAGCGATCCATGGAGCACCTGTTCTGGAGGAGAGGTGTGTAGAATCTCCTAGGGCAGTGGTCGACAAACTCATTAGTCCACAGAGCCAAATACAGTGGTACCTCGAGATACAAGTGCCCTAACATACGAGATTTTTGAGATACGAGCCGTGGAGGGAGCAAGCGATTTTTGCTTTGAAATACGAGCAACAGTTGAGATAGGAGTCATCGCACACGGGTCGGCCGGCTGCACACGACCCACCAGTTTACCGCGACTCAAAGGTCTCATAGTTTCCAACGCCTCAAGGTCACGGAACGAATTAAACTCGTATCTCGAGGTCCCACTGTATCAACAGGACAACCATTGAAATTTCTTTTGGGAGCCCAATCTTTTAAACTTAAATTTCTTCTAACGCCACTTCTTCAAAATAGACTCGCCCAGGCCGTGGGATTTTGTGGAAGAGCCACACTCAAGGGGCCAAAGAGCCTGCACGTGGTTCGAGAGCCGCAGTTTGCCCACCACGGTCCTAGGACACTCCCACCGCTCTCCAGGTGCTCTGAGTATTCTGGGCCCCACAGAGGGAGAAATGTGTGGACGGAGCACAACCAGCAGCACGAACTGTTCAGGAGGGCAGAACGGCTGGAGAAAAGTGAGATTTTTTTCAAGCTTCGGGGCTGGAACTTCCAGGATGGGGGCTGGGGACGGAGGGGAGGCCAGGGGGCTGGGCGGAGCTCTGTGGTTAGAGACGGAACGTAGGTCTGAGGTCATCTTAAAAGCGACTAAGCAGCAGTCACGTGAGATGTGACCGGCACAACCACTACCCCACGCTCCCTGAGATGGTGGCTTCCACACAAATATGCAGGCGCCCTCCTCCCGGGGCACTACTCAAGCACAGAGCCATCATCCTGTCCCTGTCGGCAAGCACACAGCTGCTTCTTCTCTCCAGTAAGTCCCAGTTATGTGCGGTAGGTGGGATTTTAAAACAATCCCCGTGATCTTCACCACCTGATGCTACTCTATGATTATGTTTTTCATATTTTGGAGAAAGAGAGCTTCCTCAGACTTCAGGCATAAGAGAAGGTCGGAGTGATTCTAAGGGTGAGGGTTAATGGACCTCACTGATTTGAAGAAAAGAACCACCTGGGGAGGAACGCAGGTGGCCTTCGGAGCTGAGAGGCTCCCAGCTGACCACCAACCAGGGAATAGGGACCTCAGTCCGACAACCCAACAGAACTGAATTCTGCCAACAACCGGACAGAGCCCGGAAGTGGATTCTTCCCCAGAGCCTCCCTGTTAGAGCCCAGCCTGACACACACCCTCATTTTGGCCTTCTGATGCCCAACGCACAGAACTCAAGCAAGCCTGCTTGGATTGCTGACCTACGTCCCTGAGAAATGAAAAATGGGCATTTTTTTATGCCACTGCTCTTGCGGTGATTTGCGATGGAGGGACATGAAGCTGGGATACTATGCCTGGGCATGCTGGCGCTGATCTCCTAACCATGTAGCTTCACTTGTCTGTTCCCTTACAGGTACGTCCTAAAATGGCAATGACCTCTGAAGGAGAGCAATGCTGTCTGTATACAGACAGACCACAGGCCTGCTTCTCCATCCTTACAGCACTGGGGCTGCTATGTCAGCGGTGAGGGTTGCTTTCCTTCATCCCACCGGCATGGAGACCATCAGCTCGCCTGAGGAAGGTAGGTGGAGGCACCTCAGGACAAGACTGTGGCCAAAGGCCCTGGCCTTAGATCCAGGTCCTCGTCTTAAATTCCCTCTCTGCAATCCCTCAGTGAAATGTCCTTTTGACAACCTTCGTTCTTGTATTTTGATATTTCCATAGGCCTCTGGTACCCTTCTGCCTCCTCCCCTCCAAGAGTTGGTTATCTGCCTAGTTTGTTTTTATTCAACTTATTTTTATGCCGTGGGATACTCAAAGTGGTTCTGAGAGCTCGTGAGGACAGTTCCCTACGTTTGCCATTTTCAGAGCAGACATACCAGATGGCCTAGCCATTTAGGACAGGAAACGCATTTAGGACAGATCGCTGCCACGAGATTTTCTGGAAGTCCTGCCATTTCCTCCGTATATGGCCGGGATGTGGGCCAGACCCCTGAAGGCTCAGACTTCTGCTAATTCCTCCTTTTTCTTGCCGGGTTGCCAGCCCTTTTTATTTTTTTTTCCATCAGAATGAGGTTACACCGTCAGCCGGAAACTTTCTGTGGTCTTAGGGGTCTCCTGCAGCTGCCCTTTCCCGGGAGCTGGTTGATCCGTCTTTAGACTCCTCTCTCGGTTTAGTGTCTGCAGAGTGGAACGCCTTCTCCCTTAGCATCCCGCTCCTGCCAGAGGAATGAAGAAGCACCACTTAGAACGTTTGACTTGGTATTTTCTGTGCAATTGAGTCCATTCCATGCCAGGGAAATGGTCTTTGGCATCCCTAACTTTCCCTACTCCTCCCCTGACTGGTATGATAGAAGGGCCCGCCTGCAAGGCCGTCTGGTGTGCACTTGACTTAGCCAGGGCAGCACTGTCAGGCAGACAGTTGGATTTCCTCATTAAGCCTTAGACACAGCATCCCAGCTTCCCAGCTGGTAAGGGGCGCTACCGAACAATTCTGGCTCATCGAGCTTCCTTGTACCTGAAATGCTGCCATTTATGGAAGTCGCTTTTTGGAATAGGTAGGAGATATGAATTTAAAAGGCTGTGTGGCTGTTTCATGGAGTACAAAGGAGGGAATGGGCTATTGGACAGCTTCACAACCCACATTGCAAACAACACTTTGACCAGGGACAGGGACAAGGTGAAGGGAAGTGGGGGGAGAGGAGTAGTAGGGGAGGGTAGGAGGGACTCAGCACTCTGGGGCTGCACAAGTGGAGGGTGGAAGCCAAATATAAAAGTGTCCCGCTGTTGAGCTGGAACATGCGACTGCCACACACCTTTTCTCCTTACACTAAAGGGACAGCAGGTGTTTGCTCTTCTATTTTTCAGGTTGAGAAACTGAGGTTCAGAGAGATTGGTTTTACTTCTAAGCCCTAGGGTCTTAATCACCAGGAACAACAACAGCCTGCAATTATTGGAATCCAGAGTCTAGTCAGTGGTTGGCAAACTCATTAGTCAACAGAACGGCAAACCGTGGCTCGGTAGCCACATGTGGCTCATGAGCTGCAGTTTGCTGACCACTGCCCTAGGGTGTCCCCAGGTGGGTTAGATTGTAAATGCCTAAGAAGAGGCATCTTCTGTGGTCTCCGTTTCTCTGAACAGCTTTGTGTTCAGTCACCTGATGAATTGTGAATGATCGCTTTTAATCAGCACACACTGCCATTTTTTCCCATTCACCCTCAAGTTTCTGGCGTCATCATACAATTCAAAAAGATCACAATTTAAGTGCTGGGGTTTCTATTTGTTTCAGTAGAATTAATGGAACATAAATGAATATCCCGAACAGCTGGATTTTTAACGGAGTGGGGTGGCATTGGTGAATAAGATCATACAGGTTTCATGTGTACGTTTCTATGACACATGATCTGTATAGTGCATTGTGTGCTCACCAGCCAAAGTCAAACCATCTTCATATTTGGTTCCTTTATCCCTTATTACCCCCACACCCCCTTCCTTCGGTAATCACCATACTATTGTCTATGTCTATGAGTTGCAGTCTTATATCCCTCATATGAGTGAAATCATATGATTCTTAGCTTTTTCCTGACTCATTTCACTTAGCATGATATTGTCAAGGCCACTGCGTGTTGTTGCAAATGGCAATATCGCCTCTTTTCTTATGGCCGAGCAGGATATAACATCTTATTTCTCCAATCATCTGTCAAAGGACACTTGGGTTGTCTTCACGTCTTGACCGCCATGAATAATACTGCAGTGGACCCCGGGGTGCATATATCTTGGCGAATAAGTGTTTTTGAGTGTTTCAGCTAGATAGATACCCAGAAGAGGGATTGCTGGGTCATATGGTAACTCGTTTATTAAGTTTTTGAGGGACTGTCATACCATTTTTCATAGTGGCTGCACCAGTGTACATCCATACCCGCAATGAACAAAGATTCCTTTTTTTCTCCACAACCTGTTCGACACTCGTTATTATCTGTCTGGTTTATGATAGTCTTTCTCACAGGTGTATTTAAAGGTGGATTTATTTTTGGTTAAACTATTGTCTTAGCCTTTTTTTATTCTTAAGCCAAATTGTAGTCTTTCTTGCTGACTTACCAACCCTGAAGAAATTATCCTTCCTTAGGAAATAGTTATATACAAAGGATGTGGGGCTCTGTTATCAGTGGTTAGCTGAGAAAGAAGTAATAATTGGGCAAAAGGTGTCATTATTATGTACCATCAATTTGGTTTCTTTCAGGAAGCATGCAAACTAGAAGTGAGGTAGAAAACATGCTCTCACTCTAGGAAATGTATTTAACCTATCTGGGCTCAGTTTTCTCATCTGAATATTGGGACTGAAAATAGAGGATGGTTATGAGGAGAAATGATGTAATGTATATGTATAACCTTCCAAAGCCCCTAACACTTTAGTCTCACCCACACTCAATCAATTAATTAACAGTTCTCTGCTGAACATCACCAGTGAGCTAAATGCTTGGAGAGAAAAGAATGTATGAATATCAACCTTGAAGAATGTTCAGTATGTCTACAGACAAGGTTAGGAATGACACCGAAAAAATAAAATACTTAGGTCAATTTCTGCCCCATCTTTCCCAGTAGTCCAGTGAAAGAATCAATGCCATCTCTCATTTCCAATGAGTTATATTTTCTTGTACAAACAGCAGTTGGCACTGATGTGGAGAGAGCCTTCCGGTGGACAACTTCACTTTTCCCAGTGAGACCTGCCTTTGCCACACTCCTTCAAATCATAACTGTGGCGAGTTGAGCATCTTATGAACACCTAGCATGAGATCAATGGTATGCACTGTTCGGTATTCCTAGTAGTATGCCTTTAGGATATGATGCTTTATTTTATTTTGTACTGATGGCATAATAGAAAAAATTCTTGAATATTTGCCCAGGGACAAATATTTGTTTCTATAATATTTAATCATTTGGTGTCTCAATTAATGTTGAGATCTCTAAAGCTTACTTCATGACTTCATCCAAAGCAGACAACTCCGCCAAAAGAGACTCTTGCTCTCTAGGTTTTGGGTGGCTTTTCATAGTTTGGATTATTCCCTACAATGACACCTAATGAGTTGTGCAGAATCCAAGAAAACCCATATGAATAGATTTGAAGCATTTAACAATTAAATTCCATTAAGTCCATAATGAGAAGATTTCTCTCCTGTTGTTTTTTTTTTTTTGTGCTCATCCTTTTCATTTTTCTCTCCTGTTTCCTTTAATATACTAGAGGCCTGTTGCATGAAATTAGTGCAATGGGGGAAGGGGAAGGGAGTTTCTCTCAGTCCAGCCTGCACTCTTTCCAATTTGGGGTCCCCCTCTCAATCCAGGACCACTGGCTCCCAACCACTCACCTGCCTGCCTGCCTGATTGCCCCTAACTGCTTCTGCCTGCCAGCTTGATCACCCCCTAACCACTCCCCACTCTCCTGCCAGCCTGATATAAGTGCTACCCTGCTAGCCTGATTGCCCCTAACTTCCCTCCCTTGCTGGCCTGGTTACTCCTAACTTCCATCCCTTGCCAGCCTGGTCCTACCCAACTGCCCTCCCTTGCAGGCCTGGTCACCCCTAACTGCCCTCATCTGGAGGCCTGATCACTCACTACTGCCCTCCCTTGCAGGCCTGGTCCCTCCCAACTGCCTTCCCTTGTTGGCCTGATCACCCTCAACTGCCCTCCACTGCCAGCCATCTTGTATCCACTTGGGGTGGCCATCTTGGAGCAGCCAAATGGAGTGATTGTTAATTTGCATATTACTATTTTATTAGATAGTATTATTTTGGAAAGATGGTCACTTTAGCCATGAGGATGTTCAGTAGTGCAATACCCATAAGAAATAGCCATTATGGCACCAGAATGATAGAGAAGATACTTTAAGGCACCTGTCAATTCAAATGTCTTATTGTTGCCTCTTAAAGCTGGAAGGTTTATAATGCACACAACTCCCCAACCACTCCCCTGAAAACCTTTCATAGGTATTTACATGTGAGTTTTGCACAAGAATGAAGGCATTAAAGAATCTGATTTTATTGCCTCTCTAGCTAATGATAACAGAAAAATAAAAATAGAATAGACATAATACCTATCCTTTTGCGTTTTCACTGTGTGCCAGGAACTCTTCTAAATGACTTATATTAATTACTGCCGAGTTTGTATAATTAATGGCTGAGATTTCCATTGCTCTATGAACATCTCATTTTTCAGGTGAGGAAACTGAGTCACAAAAGGTTTAGTAACCTGCCAATATTATACTGTGGAAAATTGCAGAACTGGGTTAGATAATTGTCCCTGGGTAAGAGAATTTCAGTTTAAAAATGCTTAGCCATATGGAAAATTAGAATAATTTTGTGGTAGTATATCAACTGAGCGGCAAAGCTATGAGCAAGGATATGAGCTGTTTACCGCAGACCTGTGAGGACCCTTGTATGAGGCAGAGGTAACTTCACGTGGAAAATATAACCAGGTCAAGGTCACCAGAGAAGAATAGACACAGCCAGAAAGCTCTCCTGCCATTCTTGAGGAGCTGAATCTAATAAGTTTCTCATATCTGTGACAGGTATTGCACTTGATTTCCTGTATCGCACCGTGAACTCCTTCCGAGAAGGAGCCATGAGCATCCTTCATGGGTTCGCTCTCTATCAGTAAATTGTGGGCTCCTTTAAGGAAAATGTTAGATCTTAGTCATCTCTTGCCATCCCTTTCCTTTGAATCCAAGGCTAGCAATAGGCTTGAATGGTGCCTATTAGGTGACCAGCAAATGGTAGATAAAATGTTGAGTACCTGTCACAGGTTCAAAAATATAGAAGAGACTTTTTAAATGTTGAATAATCTTGTTAAATCAAGTGAGGTGCGCTTAGAGAAGAAATAGCAATGGCTGGCCTTCACTCAGCTCTACTCCCTCTCCTGACTTACACTCCTGCTTACCATTGAGCTTTGTGGCTGTGAAAATGGGCACAGCCTTGAAATATTTAAAGAAAACACGGAGAAAAATAAATCGTAAGGTGATTAATGGAGTTAATTATCTAATTATATAATAATGGAGCATTATGTCAAAAGTACTTCATTAAAAAAAAAGAACAATTACCTTTAATTATATTTGGAACTTGATTGAAGAATGTTGAATGCATTACTGCATCCAGGAGCTCCGAGGATTATGCCTTTCTCCTATTAATTCTGTTTCTTTGAGGGGAAGGCTTCCTTTCACTGGTAAACATTTTTTTTTATTTGGATAAAAATGTGTATTTTAAAAAAGATTCAGCCAAAGACAGAATGAGCTACAGAAAAGAAGTTGCAGCGTTAGAGGATAAAGGATGCATTCATTCATCGCGGCAAGGGACCATGCTGGGGTTGAGAGCTGGCTATCTCCCTAAGGACAGCTCCATTTGTCACTACCTTCCTCTAAAAGGGGGCAGTTGAGGAAGAAATGCCAAATGCCACCCACTTGAGAGAACAGAGACACTCCAGTAACCGCGGAGACGGCTGAAGGGCATGAGAAGTAGAGTCTTGCCCTTCACTGAATACTCTCTCTGTTAATTCTGTAAACCTAGGAGAGGTTGCGCTATGTCGTTGAGCCCTCTGGATCCTTCACTAGTTTTCAGGTTTCCTGGGAAACTGCTTAATCGCAGCCTGTTGAGAATCCGTGAGCAGGAATCACATTTGCAGGCGTGGTAGTGTGGGTATACATCACCCCTGAGGAGAAAGAACTGGAACCAGAAAGGGCTGTATTTCCACCTCTCCCCAGAGCTGCTTGGCCAATGTGCAACTTCTCTCCTCTCTCTGAGAATTTACAATAATGTGAATTTACCTTCCACTCCACTCACTGTCAAACCATGGATGTATAGGACACTATGACTAAGAACTCATAAATATTGTCCAGGCATAACTTCTCAGGTCAAGAAGACTTAACCAATAGTTGCCTTATCCTGGACACCTGGACACTGCCTAGCTTGACATGGATTCTTTTCAAATACTTAAGCCGTAAGGCACATGTTATGTTTTCTCATGATTCCAATTGCCATGAAGAATTGTCGATAACTTATAGAGAACATTGATTTTTTTTTTCTGGTGGCGTTTACATGCATGCTTTCTGCAGCCATTCGTGGCCCTCGCAGAATTGATAGTTTTTTGAACCGTGTCAATGAGATTATTGATTCTTAGAAGGGCCCTAATCTAGGGAAACTATTAAAATGTTTGCTATTGGCTTTCAGGAACATATAATGTAGCAGCCGGATTGAAAAATTTAAGTACTGTGTGATTGCCTGGAAATCTCAAAGTAAAAGAAATCAATGTAGCTAATCTATTTAATAAGTCAGGACACACACACACACACACACACACACACACACACACACACAATGAGGGCAAGTCGGTTAAGATTCATTATCAAGAAGACAATTTCCCGTGAATGTGCTCTTGCTGGACCAGCCAGCTTTCTAGCAAATTCCCTGTTCTTACGTGCCCAGTGGGCTCAGCCAGGATCTAACATACCGAATTAGTTTCGCTTTCTTTAGGGCTCCTCATGTCCACTTCTGACCCTTCTTCTTTCCCTGTCTTGTCACATGTACATTTTCAGCCCCCACATCTCCTCATTCTCTGACTCCTTCCTCTAATGACCCAGCAGATCGGGAAGCAAGACCAGTCAGCATGAAGAAACAGGAGTGACAATATCTTTGCAGCATAATAATGGCTTCCCATGTCTAGGGCACTGGGCCTGGAAAAGTCGGAGAGGATAATTTAGAACACCGAGATAGCTAACATTTAAATGGCCGGAGTGATAGTAAATCAGACACCAAGCGCTACGGGGAACAGCTTACTTACCACAAAATTAACAAGGAAAAGGATGACCCGTAAGGATCTCCCTGCCTCCAGCACATAGTTTTAATTAACAGAAACTCTTTTTCTTCAGATCTAGTGAGAGCAAATGCAGTGTATCCTTAACGGGTCATATCTTTAAAACACACACACACACACAAACAAAACACACAAATGTTGATGGAGGCAAGAGAAATTAAAATGTAGCCCAGACAATAATCTAGTCACAGTGAGGAAAATCTCCCAAGTAATAATTTTGGAATCCCTACTAAGTTATCAGAAGGAGGAGAAAAATCCAATTCCATTTCTCCTCACAAATCCACTTATCTCCAGTCCTATGGGAAACAATGAAATGTATTATTAAGGTGGATAAATCTGGGTGTCCCTTGATGATAATGGAGCCGGGAGGGGAAATAAAACAGGGCGAGAAAATGGGATCGCTTCGGTATCCAAATTTCAAAATGGGTGGCTAAAGGGTAACTAGTGGTTATAATACTCTGGTTTTCAGAAAAGCCTATTGAGGCAATCTTCAAAGCCTTGGGAGTTAATCTGAACTCCAGGTGTGTCAAAAATAAGCAGATAATACGGCTTCCAACAAATGATGTCTCTCTTCATCATGCAGTGTCTTAGGAAATTTTCCCTAATAAACACACGCAGATGCACACACACATACACAGAGTTGGTAGTATCAGCCATCTGGACAGGAGGTGATTAAAGCTCCAGTCTGCAGGGTAGGGATGGGTTGGCCAGCTTTGCCCAGAAAGTGCTAAGGTGTGTACCATGTTGCCCATCATCTCTTTTCTGTAATGATCATATGCATATGGCCTGTATCTATCTATATAAAAGGCTAATATGCAAAGGGTCCCCATGAGAATTCACCTGGGAGACTGGGAGTTCTATGGCTCGCTATGATGTGTGCTGACAACCAGGGAGTAACGTGGAAAAAAGGCCCTAGCTGGCAGCCAGGAAGAGAGGCCTCAGCCCACATCCCGCAGTCAGGGAAGGGAGGCCCTGGCTGGCAGCCAGAAGGCCCCCATCGGCCCAATCGCCAGCCAGGCCTAGGGAAAACTATCCGTGCACAAATTTTATGCACCAGGCCTCTAGTCTAATATATACTATTCTAAGTGCAAAGAGGTAGAAGAGATCTGGGTTACAAAGTAGGTCTGAAACAAGGGTTTGTGCATGGACACATTTCAAATCATCTCCTATCAAGCGTCCCACCCAACACAGAACACAGCTGTGAAGCTGTATATGTCCTACACATACTGCCGTGTTGTTACAAGTAGAGCGCCTGAAAGTCAAATCCAACCAACCTGTCGGTTAGAGAGGTGGCATGGTTGGGTTTGTGTGGCGTGGCCTCAATGAGACATATCCTAGGAAGGGCGACTGCTTGCTGGATGGATATGAGGTCACTGTGAGTAGCAATAAGCACTCCACCAGGTTCCAGACCTTCCTTGAAACGCCTGAAACCCACTCGTTAAGTTGTCTCTCTTTCCACTAGTGCCTGGTTCCATGGGAGGAACATACAGGCCTATTCCTGAGGAGCTGCCAGTAGCTACTCCAGGAGCAAACACTCCCGTTATGGAGGCAGCAAAGCCAGCAGAGTTCAGCCAGGGCTACAACCCGCAGGACGCTTCATCTGCCAATAAACCATTAACTGGAAATAACTTCCTAGTAAAAATTAGGGTAAACATATTGTAAAGTGATTTATACAATGCTCCTAGCCTCTCCTAATCCTCAAAACACCTCTTAAATATAGATATGGTTTCACTCATTTTGTAGATAAAGCAACCAACACGTGGAATAGAATAGCCTTGCTTTAAATCACCCATTTCATTGATGGCAGAAACAAAAAAAATAGAACTAAGATGGCTGACTCTAATTTGATTTTCAGTAACCCTAGACTCATTGATCAGGAGACCTACATTCCGTTCCTGGATCTGACTCCACTTCACTGCTGGTTTTTGGAGCAACCGCATACCAGTTCCTTGATTCTGCCCATATTTAGCAAGAATCTGATGAAACAGAGAAGCACCAAGTTCCCATCACCCCCAACGTGTCTATGCGGGAGCATCTATCCTGACAAGACACTGAAATGTAACCATTCGCATTTTGATGTACCTAAACACGGTGGCCATTCTCTAACAGAAATCAAACACCTGAATTAAAGATCTGAAGCGCCTAGGGCAGTGGTTCTCAACCTTCCTAATGCCACGGCCCTTTAATACAGCTCCTCATGTTGTGGTGACCCCCAACCATGAAATTATTTTTGTTGCTACTTCATAACTGTAATTTTGCAACTGTTATGAATCGTATCTGTGTTTTCCAATGGTCTTAGGCCACCCCTGTGAAAGTGTTGTTCGACCCCCAAAGGGCTCGCAACCCACAGGTTGAGAACCGCTGGCCTAGGGGAAGGTGTCAGTCCCTACCAGCTGGGCAAGGAGAGAGTGTGACTGTCAAATTCCAATACCTTTTTAAAACTTGGAGAGGAGACAAGCCATTGACCTGGGGTAAAGGGTATATAATATTCATATTTCATTTACTCATTAACTAGTATTTACAAAAATCTGAGCTACACAATCACAATCAGATTCTATTGTAAGAGTCTCCCAAGGAGTGAAGACAGTCAAATGGATGCAGGCTTGTATAAGTGATCTTTCTATGGAGGGAGTTGCCAGACCCGTTTGAAGCAAATGTAAAGTTATCTGGAGTGAGTTCTCATGAGATACAGGTGTGGAGCTAGGGACCTCCAGGCAGAGGGAATAGCATATACAAATGTATGGATAATATGTCTGACCGTACCTTCGAACGCAGCTTTAGAAAACCTCAAAAGATGAGACTCTGCATAGGTATAGAGGTTTCTAGAAAGATGGCAGCTGGCAGAGAGAAACAGTCATTTTAGGGGGATGAATGGAAGTAGCAGAGGAGCCTGCAAGGTGGAAAACTGGGTTGGGACCAGACCAAGATGAGTCTTATGTGTCAGAGGTTTAGAAGTTGTAAGAAGGCAGGGTCTTTCTATTTGGCTGCGAGACCTTGTCAGCTCACCCAGCATCTATTGGGAGCCGTAGGAAGAGACAGAGACAATATCTTGCATTGTAGAGCAATTAAATCAGCGCTTGATTTATTATTTATTTTTAAATATATTTTATTGATTTTTTACAGAGAGGAAGGGAGAGGGATAGAAAGTCAGAAACATCGATGAGGGAGAGACATCGATCAACCGCCTCCTGCACGCCCCACACTGTAGATGTGCCCACAACCAAGGTACATGCCCCCAAGTGGAATCAAACCTGGAACCTTTCATTCTGCAGGCCGACGCTCTATCCACTGAGCCAAACCGGTCTCGGCTATTTTTTATTTTTTATTTAAATGCCTGTTGAGGTTTCTGGGCCAGGTTTCTGGGCCATTTCAGGAGCAATCGGCAGTAATCTGAGAAGTATGTTAGGACTTGGTTGTAACATACTTTTTTTTTCTTCTTTTTTTTTACTATGCCAGAGAGTTGGGGATTTATCTCCAGGTTACAGAAAGCTGGCAGAGTTTAAAAAGACCATACCATCTTAGTTTAAAAAGGAAAAAGAAAAAAACTAATCTAAAAGATGTAACAAAAGAGTTCATTCTTTTATCAACATCTATAAAGTTTCTGACGTCTGGGTCATGTTATCTTCTCAAAACAGACACCGATAAGTTGAGACAATGGGCGCAGTTAATTGTGCTAGCATCCAGATTTGCATAATCATACATCCAACAATCCACCGACATGATCTGGAGCCCAACTGCTGAGTTGTTTCCAACAGTTATTATGTCATTTGGAAAGCATTGCGAATGTGGTGGAGCGACTTCCGCGACCAGTTGCAAATGACCACGGAGGAAATATCAAAGCGGGACACTGCTCCATCAGCCTCTGGCCTGGGCACAGGAGCCAGGGGGTCTCCCTTTGGCGCTTTGCCTGTTGTCAGGGACGCTGGGCCCGGCATTGGAGCCTTCGTCGTGGGTGCCAGGGGCCCTATGGGCTTGGGTGGCCTGGGAGTCTCTTCCACTGGACCGTGAACGACACTCCCGGGTCCTACCCTGAAACATACAACCTCAGGCCCCACATTTTCCCCTGTCCAGGCTCTGGACCAGTAATTGATGGGTGGAATCTTAGGGGAATGCATTCCCCAACTTGGCAATCTCCTGGCTGAGTCCTGGTGATTCTGGCATCCCTGTCCCACATATTGGGGCCCACCCTTGGGCAAACGTCTCACATCCCCACCGGCCGCAGTAGAAGTCCTCATGGTCCCCGCACTTAAAGAGGGAGATCGGGGGCCGCCGGGGGCAGGTGTAGAGGGGAGTCTTCCCTAGTTGTTGCTCTGCTCCCCTGGTTCCACCCCCATAGGAGGTGGAGGCCTGTTGGTCTCCTATGCCCCCCGAAACCCACCGTTTAGGCTGGGACATTGGGAGAGGGGGGCGGTTCCAGGTTTCCCCAAAGAGATGGCTCAGGTCGAAAGTCAGGGTGGGGGGCCCTGTTCCTTCTGTCCAGGCCAATACGGTCCCGTCAGTGGTGCGGGTCGCTCCCCAGGTGGAATCAGGGCCCGGTGGGGCTGACTTACTGGGACACCAAACACATAGATGAGCAGCACTGACCCTTCATTCCGCTGGACCAGTGTCACCTGTAGCGGGTCCTGGGTCGGCTTAACCTCCCATCGCCTGAGTCCTGGTTCCTCCGCAGATTGCTTTACTTGAGGCCAATGAATCCCATGTTTCTTCCCGGCTACCTTCACGGCAGTGGGGGTGCTCAGGACCACGGTGTAGGGTCCATCCCACCGAGGCTCAAGTCTTCCCCCTGCTGCCTCTTCACCCAGACCAGGTCTCGGGGAGCAAACTTGTGGCCTCTCTGCCTGCTGCGGCACCGGCACCCCCAGTCTCGGTGAGCCGCCTTCACAATATCCGGTGCTGACATGGCGGCTTGCTGAGCGCCTGCAAGGACTGAAGCAAATTGTGAGCAGCTGGGCCAGCCATCTCCTCCTCTCGCAATCCGGGAGTAAGCGGTGATGGCCTGCAACATGATTTCAAACGCAGTTAAACCTTTCATAAATGGGGTACAGCGGGGCGGAGCAGGGCAGAGGGGAGTAGACCTACCCAGTTCTCCCCAGTCTCTGGTTTGAGTTTAGTCACTGTTTCCTTAAAATTCCGACTCATCCTCTCTCCCTGACCTGAACTCTGTGGTCTATACACAGTGGAGCTTCCGATTTACCTGCAGAGCGTACGCTGCCAATTGGGTAGTTCTGGCGATGGACCCTGGGCCATTGTCAGACCTCATGTATACCTTAGGCCAAACCGGGGGACGATTTCGTTGAATTTTTTTTTTTTTTTTACTACTATCTGAGCAGTCTCGGTCCTTGTGGGGAATGCTCCTGCCCATCCCGAAAAGGTGTACATGAAAACAAGGAGGTATCGCCAGCCACTGCGTCCAGATTGGAGTTCCGTAAATCTACCTCCCAGTGCTCTCCTGGATGCTTCCTTCCCCGCTCCCTGACTTGCGCTAACCTGAGCGTAGGCCCTCCATCTCTAGATGATGTTTTTTGCCGTTTCATGAAGTTGGGGCACATAGAAGTTTCCTTGGATCAGCTCAGCCAGCGAGTTCCCCCTCGGTGAGTGCTTCTAAGCCTTTGTTCAATGATGGTTCTTCCTAGAGCCTCAGGGAGAAATATGCGCCCCCCCAGGCAACACCAGCCACCCTCCCCGAGTCCTCTGTGTCTCCAGAAGCCTGGCCTGCTTCTGCTCCTGCTCTGGAGAAGAGGAGAGTCTCCAGCTTCTGCTCCTGCTCTGGAGAAGAGGAGAGTCTCCAGCTTCTGCCCCTGCTCTGGAGAAGAGGAGAGTCTGGCAGCCGTCGGTCTGGCAGGGCCACCATGATCTTCAGCGGCCCTCCCGGTCTTTGGCTGCCTCCTTAGCCTTCTGTTGGCCAGAGCATTTCCCTTTACTGTGGGGGAATCTCCCTGCTGTGCAGTTCCTACCTGGGCCTTTTGGCTTATGGGACATTGTTTAACCCAAACAGGCTCAGCGCTACTCCCCAGTTGGACTATAGGTGGTCGGTGAGCAGCCAGCCCGGGAGGGTTGTCCTCGGCCCACACTTGCGGTATCTCCACCCAAAATACTGGGAGTAAGGATCTGGGCACTGGTTGGGCTCCTCATGCTGCCGGTGTACTTCCTCCTGTGGCCACGTTAGCAGGAACACACCCCAGTCCCCAGCCATCTTCCTCCACCAGGATCCGGGCGGCTGATCCTCCTCCTCTCTTCAGGCACTCGTTCTTCCAGTGCCGTCTCTCCTGGTCCATGGCACACTGGTCTTCGCCCAGCCTGCTCCGAGGAGGGCCTCGCCCACCACGGTGCCCTTCCTTCTTGGTTCCTTTCCCCTCGTTCATTGCCGGGAGGACCTTCGCCATCCTTTGATGTAAGTCAGCGGTTGGGTCTTCTCCATTATTGAGAACCTTCTGGGTTGCTTTGTCCAGCTCAGACAGTGACTTCCCCTCAAAGCCTCTAACTTCTGTAGCTGTTTCCTACTACGTATATGGGGCTGACTGGGATGCGAACGCTACATTTATGGGCCACCTGTTTTCCGGGGCGTCTGGATCTATGGGCATATTTACCCAATAGGCCTCACACAGCTGCTCCAGGAAGGCGGCAGGGCTCTCCTTGGCCCTTGAGTGTCTTTGAGACCTTGGAAATGTTAGTGGGTTTCTGAGCTGCTGCTCGAATTCCCCTCAGTAGAGTCTGGTGATACTGGTCTAAGGCTTTCCTTCCCCTGGGGATCATTAAAATCCCAACCCGGCCTCCCGCTGGAGAAGACCACTTCCACTCACGCAGGGTCCCTGGTAGGCTACACTTTGGGGCCCAAGACCAGTTTCCTCCCCTATGTCCTCACTCTCTCTCTCCTCAGAGGGAAAAAGGGTCTGTAAGACCTTCTGGCAGTCATCCCACGTGGGTTGATGGGTGAAAAAGACAGACTCCAGTAGGGAGGTCAACCCCGGGGATTCTGCAAGGAGGATGGGTTCTGATACTTTTGGGGTCCCTGCGAGTCACAGGGCCAGGATAGGAACCGCCTGAGGGTCTCTTCCTCAGTAACTCTCCCCATAAGTCGTCCCCCACCTAGTATGAGGTGGACTAAAGGAGTTGGAAGGGGAGTAGGGCGGATCGGGAGGGAAAATGATGGGAGTGGGGGAAGAAAGGGATTCTGGCAGAGATACTGATGACTGATTCATGTAGGGGTCCTGGACAGCCAGGGCGGTTCGTCCTGAGCCAGGGGGTTTATATGGAGGTGGCCTAGGAACAGGGGGCTCTTCCTCCTCCCCCTGTAGGACCTGGGGTGGCTTCCCTTCTGAGAAGCAGCCAATGAAGTGTTCTGTCTCTGTCCTGATTTTCCCTTCTGGTGGCAAGACCGGAGCCATGGGGTTTTTCAGTTAAAATCTCAATCCAAACCTGGATATATGGGGTCTGATTGGAGTGAACAGGTCATCTGTAGACCACATGGTGGAACTGGTATGCGGATGGGAGATCAAAAGAACCTTCTGGTGGCCAACCAACCCCAATGGCAGGACACTCACGCTCACAAAATTTCTGTAAATCAAAAGCATTAACATCAGAGCCATAGTCATTCGTTCGTTTCTTGAAATCCTGGAAATTTTTCAAAAAACATTGTAGAGGGGAACATGGAGACACAGATGAACCTTGACCCATTTTGATGAAGACCAACACAAAACAAGGACAAACACAAAACAATCCGGACACAAACACACCTGTCTTCCGGCCGGAGTCTGGAGGTTATGCTGCGTGTAGCCCTCCAACAGATTATTATCCCAGAGATCTCAACCTAGGCGCCTGTGAATTACCTCCTGTGAGAATGGCCTCCCCTTTGTCAATAAATCCTTGCAGCTTTCATTTCTGGCCTTGGTCCCCAGAAAGGAAAGAGAGCCTCCAACCCGCTTAGCGGGGGTCCCTCTCACCTCCTCCTGGCATCTCGCTGGGGCCTCCCTTTGTGGTGGGGTGACTTCCAGGACTAGTTGCAAATGACCATGGAGGCTGCTACGTTGGTAATAAGCAAGCAAGGATTTATTAAGCTGGCCAGCGATGGCCATGAGGGCACCACACGCGTGTGGAGTCCACGCTCAAGACCGCCCTGTCTCAGGGGTATGCAGCCCTTTTTAAAGATCCAAACCACTTTTTTTTGTTGTTGTTCTAAATTCTGCAAGCAGCCCCAGAGGGTGGGTTTCAGTGGTCTGCAACTGTTCCTGTTTACCCCTCCTTATTTCCCAACCACCCCTGCTACACATTGGAATGTGGACCTACCTTGAGAAAGCAGATTGTTTCAACTCCTGGAGTCACTGAGTCAACAGGAATCAATCTTTTGTGGTTCAGATCTTCAGGCCCAGGAGAATAACCTTTGTGAGGTGGGATGAATTTGTGTGACCTTAGGTCACACAGCAGTTTTTACCTGAGATGAATGCTCTTAAGGTCCTATTTCAGCAAATATGACCACTGAGAGGGGGATAGAATTACGGATGCAAGAGGAGAATATTAGGAACTAAAGCCTACAGAAGCCCAGAACGTGAATGCATCTAAGGGAGACCGGGGATTATGGATGATCAAAGACTGATTTTTACTGACCAATTCTTGGCTTGTATAGTCTTTAAAACAAAGCTACAACAGAGAGAATAGAAATGATGTGATGATGCAATGCTTTTGTATCTGAGCTTTGAAACGTCTTGGGAATCATTTAAAAGAAGACTGAAGACTTCAAATGAAGACCAGGCAGGCCGAAATAGGGCCTTAAGAGCATTCATCTCAGGGAAAAACTGCTGTTTGACCTGGAAGGTCACATAAATTCATCCCACATCACAAAGGTTATTCTCCTGCGCCTGAGGACCAGAACCATAAGAGATCGATCCCTGTTGACTCAGTGGCTCCAGGAGTTGAGACTCCACATTCCAAGGTCTAGCAGTGGAGGCGGGGGCAGGGGGTGGGGTACGGTTGGAAAATAAGGATCAGTCAACAGGAACAGTTGTGGCCCACTGAAACCCACCTCCCCCGGCTGCTTGCAGAATTTAGAACAATGAAAAAAAATGTGCTTTGGATCTTTAAAAAGGGCTGCGTACCCTTAAGACAGCAGAGTCATGAGTGTGTGGACTCCACCTGCATGTGGTGCCCCCTCGCAGCCATCGCTGGCTGGCCAGCTCCATAAATCCTTGCTTGCTTATTACCAACTTAGCAGCCTCTGTGGTCATTTGCAACTGGTGGTGGGAGTAGCCCCACAACATTTGGAGGCGCCAGTGAGTATCCAGAGGTGAGAGGGACCCCCGCTCAGAGGCCGAAGGCTCTCCTTCCTTTCTGGGTACCAAAGCAGGAGATGAAAGTTGCAAGGATTTATTGACAAAGGGGAGACCAGTCTCACAGGAGGTAAGGCGCCTAGGTTGAAAGGTCAGGGGTAAGAGTCTGTCGGAGGGCTGGATGCAGCACAACCTTCAGACTTTGGCCGGAGGACACGACGCTGTCCTTGGCCCAGGACAGGTGTGTTTGTGTCCAGACTGTTGGTCTAGTGTTTGTCATGTTAATGTCGGGACTGTTTGTTTTGTTGGTCTTCTTCAAAATGGGTCTCCGTGTTCCCTTCTACAATGTTTTTTTAAAAAATTTCCAGGACTTCAAGAAATGGGCAGATGATTATGGCTGTGATTTTAATGCTTTTGATTTACAGAAATTCTGTGAGCTCGAATGTCCTGCCGTTGGGTTGGTTGGCCACCGGAAGCTTCTTTTGATTTTCCATCTGTGTATCCAGTCCACCATGTGGTCTACTCACCACCTGGTCACTCCTATGAGACCCCTTATATCCAGGTTTGGATTGACATTTTAACTGAAAAACCCTGATGGTTCTGGTCTTGCCTCCCGAAGGGAAAATCAGGACAGAGACAGAACATTTTATTGGCCGCCCCTCAGAAGGGGAAGCCACCTCAGGTCCTTCAGGGGGAGGAGGAAGAGCCCCTGGTTCCTAGGCCACCTCCATATGTACCCCCTTGCTCAGGGCAAATCGCCCCAGCTGTCCAAAACCCCCAAGTAAGTCAGTCAGCGGTATCTCTGCCAGAACCCCTTTCTTCCCCAACTCCCATCATTTTCCCTCCCAATCTGCCCCACTCCCTTTCCAACCCCTTTAGTCCACCCCATACTAGTGGGAAAGACTTCTGGGGAGAGTTCCAGAGGAAAGAACCCTCAGGCTGTTCCCATCCTGCCCCTGCGACAGGCAGGGCCCCCAGAAGAATCAGAACCCATCCTTCTTGCAGAATCCCTAGGGGTTGACCTCCCTACTGGAGTCTGTCTTTTTCACCCATCAACCCACGTGGGATGACTGCCAGCAGCTCTTACAGATCCCTTTTCCCTCTGAGGAGAGAGAGAGAGTGAGGGCAGAAGGGAGGAAACTGCCCTCGGTCCCCGAAGGGCAGCTGACCAGGGACCCTGGTCAGTGGAAGTGATCTTCCCCAGATGAGACCAGGTTGGGCTTTTAATGATCCCCGGGGAAGGGAAGCCTTAGACTGGTATCGCCAGACTGTGCTGAGGGGAAATTGAGCAGCAGCTGGGAAACCCACTGACCTTTCCAAAGTCTCAGAGACTCTCAAGGACCAAATGAGAGCTCTGCCGCCTTCCTGGAGCGGATGTGTGAGACCTATTGGGTATATACGCCCATATATCCAGACGCCCTGGAAAACAGGCGGCCATAAATGTAGCATTCACATCCCAGTCAGCCCCAGATAGGAGGAAAAAGCTACAGAAGTTAGAGGCTTTGAGGGGAAAGTCGCTGTCTGAGCTGGTCAAAGTAGCCCAGAAGGCTTTCAATAATCGAGAAGACCCAACCACTGACTTAAATCAAAGGATGGCGAAGGTCCTCGCAGCAATGAATGAGGGGAAAGGAACCAAGAAGGAAGGGCGCCACAGTGGGCGAGGCCCCCCTCGGAACAGGCGAGGCAAAGACCAGTGTGCCATGGACCAGGAGAGAGGGCGCTGGAAGGACGAGCACCCGAAGAGAGGAGGACGAGCCACCTGGATCCTGGTGGAGGAGGGAAGGCTGGGGACTGGGGTGTGTTCCTGCTAATGTGGCCACAGGAGGAAGAACAGCTGCATGAGGAGCCCAACCAGTGCCCAGCTCCTTACTCCCAGTCCTGCGGGTGGAGATACCACAAGAGTGGGCCGAAGACAGCCCTCCCGCCTGGCTGCTCACCGACCACCTATAGTCATCCTACTGGGGCGTAGCACCGAGCATGTTAAACAATACCCATAAGCCAAAAGGCCCGAGTAGCAACTGCCAAGCAAGGAGACTCCCCCACAGTAAAGGGAAATGCTCTGGCCGATAGGGCAGCTAAGGAGGCAACCAAAGACCAGCAGGGTCACTGAAGATCCTAGTGGCCCTGCCACACCGACGGCTGCCAGACTCTCCTCTTCTCCAGAAGCTGGCAAGGCTTCTGCAGGCACAGAGGCCTCAGGGAGGGTGGCTGGTATTGCCTGGGGGGGCGCATATTTCTCCCTGAGGCTCTAGGAAGAGCCCTCATTGAACAGAGGCACTCACGTAGGGGGAACTCGGCTGGCCCAGCTGATTCAGTGGGACTTCTACCTGCCCTGACTTCATGAAACAGCAAAAAGCATCGCCCAGAGATGGGGAGCCTGCGCTCAGGTTAACGCAAGTCAGGGACTGGCCAAGGTTGAAGGAACCAGACTGCAAAGAAGCATCCAGGGGAGCACTGGGAGGCGGACTTTACAGAACCCCGTCTGGACGGGGTGGCTAGCGGTACCTCCTGGTTTTCATGGACACCTTTTCGGGATGGGCAGAAGCTTTCCCCACAAGGACCGAGACCGCTCAGATAGTAGTGGTAAAAACAAAACAAAACAAAACAAAACAAAACAAAACAAAAAAAACTCCTCAGCGAAATTGTCTCCAGGTTTGGCCTCCCTGTATACACGGGGTCTGCCAACGGCCAGGTGTTCATCACCAGAACCACCCAATTGGCAGCGTACGCTCTGCAGGTGAATTGGAAGCTCCACTGTGTCCATAGACCACAGAGTGCGGGTCAGGGAGAGAGGAGGAATCGAACTCTTAAGTAAACATTGACTAAACTCAAACCAGAGACTGGCGAGAACTGGGTAAGGCTACTCCCCTTTGCCCTGCTCCGCCCCGCTGTACCCCATTTATGAAAGGTTTAACTCCTTCTGAAATCATGTTGCAGGCCACCACCGCTTACTCCCGGATTGGGAGAGGAGGAGATGGCTGGCCCAGCTGCTCACAATTTGCTTCAGGCCTTACAGGCGCTCAGCAAGCCGCCATGTCAGCACGGGGTATTGTGAAGGCGGCTCACGGAGACTGTGGGTGCCGGTGCCGCAGCAGGCGGAGAGGCCACCAGTTTGCTCCCCGAGACCTGGTCTGGGTGAAGAGGCACCAGCTGGGAGGGCTTGAGCCTCGGTGGGATGGACCCTACACCGTCGTTGTGAGCACCCCCACTGCCGTGAAGGTAGCCGGGCAGAAACATGGGATTTATTGGCCTCAAGTAAAGCAATCTTCGGAGGAACTGGGACTCAGGCGGTGGAAGGTTAAGCCGACCCAGGACCTGCTGCAGGTGACACTGGTGCCCGCGGAAGGAAGGGACAGTGCTGCTCATCTGTGTGTTCATCTCGCAGTAAGTCAGCCCCACCGGGCCCCCATTCCACCTGGGGAGCGACCCGCACCTCTGACGGGACCGATTGGCCCGGACAGAAGGAACAGGGCCCCCCACCCTGACTTTGGACCTGAGCCAACTCTTTGGGGAAACCTGGAACCGCCCCCCTCTCCCAATGTCCCGGCCTCCACGGTGGGTTTCTGGGGCCACAGCGGACCAACAGGCCTCCACCTCCTCTGGGGGTGGAACCAGGGGAGCAGAGCAACAACTAGGGAAGACTCCCCTCTACACCTGCCCCCGGCGGCCCCGGATACCCCTCTGTAAGTGCGGGGACCATGAGGACTACTACTGCGGCCCATGGGGATGTGAGACGTTTCCCCAAGGGTGGGCCCCCAAGATGGCGGATAGGGATGCCAGGATCACCCGGCCTCAACCAGGAGACTGCCAGGTTGGGGGATGCAATCCCCTAAGATTCAACCCATCAATTACTGGTCAGAGACTGGGCAGGGGAAACGTGGGGCCTGAGGTTGTATGTTTCAGGGTAGGACCCGGGAGTGTCGTTCACGGTCCAGGGGAAGGAGACTCCCAGGCCACCCAAGCCCATTGGCCCCTGGCACCCCTGGCGCCCACGATAAAGGCTCTGACGCTGGGCCCAGCGTCCCTAACAACAGGCAAACCGCCAAAGGGAGGCCCCTGGCTCCTGTCCCAGACCACAGGCTGACGGAGCAATGGCCCGCTTTGATATTTCCTCCCCTTTGGACACCTCTGTCTGCCCACTGAATGCCAGCTCCCCAACCTCACGGCTGACTGCTGGCTGTGCTCAAACCCTGAGCCCCCATACTACGTGGGAATTGGAGCCATGGCTGAAATTGGAGCTGACCTGAGATCAGTCCAGAATATCAGTCACAGATGACAGGGAGATTGATCAGCTGTGACCATGGGGACAGGAAAACAGGGAGTAACTCTAGGGGACATTTCGGGGGTTAGGGTTCTACTGATTTCCTACAGTTTCCCTGTGGATCAGCCATTGAAACAGAAACCTGCAATTGTCCCAGAAGGTCTTGGTCTTAGAAGGTGCCTACATGTGCCCAGGGACCTGGCACAGGCAAGCCCCTGGAGGTGGGGGATGCGGGAGAGCTGGGCAGCATGGGGACCTCAGCTTTACCACATCTGAGGTGACAAAGAGAATTGTAATACAAAAGGTTTTTCCGAAACTGATTTGGCTCAGTGGATAGAGCTTCAGTCTGTGGACTGAAAGGTCCCAGGTTTGATTCCTGTCACGGGCATGTACCTTGATTAGGGGCACATCCCCAGTAGGGGGTGTGCAAGAGACAGCTGATCAATGTCTCTCTCATCAGTGTTTCTAACGCTCTATTCCTCTCTGTAAAAAATAAAAAATAAAAATACACACACACACACACACACACACAAGTACATATCATATTGAGTTTAATAATTTTAAAAAATAAAAAAATAAAATACAAAAGGTTTCCTAAAACCCAGGGTTCCCTCTTTAGCTGCAGCCTATCTCTTTTCCTGCTAATTTCTGAAGGTTTTCTATTCTCCCTCCAGTTCCCTCCCCTTCCATTCAGGACCCCGTGCTCTTTGCCCTTCGGACTCTTCTCAGGTTAAATTCCTGGAAAGCCAATGGCCTTCTTCCAACTTCTTATCATCATATAGACCTTTTGTAGTGCTTAATAGTACACCCTTTTCCTTTTTACCATAATAATAGAATGATAGCTGACATTATTGTCTGTTAATTATTTGCCTAGCATTATGTGAAACATTCATTAGCGCTCCTTCCTTTCTTCTTCTCCTCCTCCTTCTTCCTCCTCCTCCTCCTCCTCCTTCTCCTCCTCCTCCTCTTCCTTTTCTTCTTCTTTCTTGGAAGCGTAAATTGGTGTATTCCCTGGTGAACAGACTTGGCCCAGCCCTTAAAGTGGGAGCTGAATGCAGAGTCTTCCCAAGTCATCCTGTGGCTCTGTAACCCGGGGACCACGGGTGGCTGCTGATGGCGGTGGTAGAGGCTGTGATCTTACGCTCCTCTCCAGCTGCCCGGCTTTGGGAAAGGGCCTGTTCTTACATAAAGACTTCAGAGAAGCAGGGGCTCGCTGATTGGGCTATAACTGATGCAGGTGTGCAATGCACCTATGACTGGGATTTCTTTTTTAAAAAATATGTTTGAATTGATTTCAGAGAGAGGAAGGGAGGGAAGGAGAGAGATAGAAACCTCAGTGAGAGAGAAGCACCAATTAGCTGCCTCCTACATGCCCCACACTGGGGGTGGAGCCCACAACATGGACATAAGCCCTGACCAGAAATAGAATTAGGGACCTCCTGGAACATGGGACTTCACTCCACACTGACCCATGCAGGCTGGGCCTGAGGTTTCTTTACCAACAGCCCATCCCCTGTTCCCATTCTGCTTCTCTCCATGGTCACTTTAAAAAACAGATGTCATTGGCTTCAGAGAGGAAAGGAGAGGGAGAAAGAGACAGTAACATGAGCGAGAGAAAACCACTGATCAGCTGCCTCCCTCACGCCCCCTATGGGGGATAAGCCGGGCATGTACCCTGACGTGGACTAGCACAGGGACCTCCTGTTGCGGGGTGACTTCCACGACCAGTTGTAAATGATCAGGGAAGCTGCTAAGTTGGTAATCAGCAAGCAAGGATTTACTGAGTTGGCCAGCAGCGAAGGCCGAGAGGGCACCACATGCAGGTGGAGTCCACACACTCAGGACCACCCTGTCTCGGGGGTATGCAGCCCTTTTTAAAGATCCAAACCACATTTTTTTTCTTTGTTCTAAAATCCACAAACAGCCGCGGAGAGGGTGGGTGAGTGTCAGTGGGCCACAAAGGTTCCTGTTGATGCTCCCTATCTCCCCACCACCCCCTGCTAGACGGTGGCATGGGGACCTGTCTTGTGAAAGCAAATTGTGAAACTGAGTCAAGTTAATCATCTCTAAAGGTCGTGTTCAGTCTCCACTCCTGGAGCCACTGAGTCAACAGGGATCCATCTCTGATGGTTCCGGTCCTCAGGCCCAGGAGAATAGCCTTTGGGATGTGGGATGCACTTATGAGAGCTTCCAGGTCAAACAGCAGTTTTCACCCGAGATGAATGCTCTTAAGGACCTATTTCACTCTTGGTTCATAGACCAAAGCTCAGCCACTGAGCCACACCAGCCCGGCTCTCCAGGACCACTTTTGCTCTGAACTTGGTGCAGCCACAGGAGAGCAGGTCAGCTAAGACCCTGAGATCAACAATTTACACACAACTTCAGTTCTATCTCAGGGCCCTAGGGCTACAGAGATGATCCAGGGGTGAGTCTGTAAGGCCCAAACAGAGCAGAAATGAGGCATGTCTGTTGGGGTCAACAGGCCTCTGACTGACAGGAGGGTAGTGACAGATGCAGCATCAGTGTCAGAGGGCTCTGTTCTCTGGTCTGGCAGAGAAACAGCCAGCGCTCCAAGCCTCCGAGGCTGTACCGCAACTACACATAGTTCCCTGTGGGCCCCGGGGCCTCCCTGTGTCGTTAAGGCAGTTTCTTTGTAGTTTTCATTACTGAGGGTAATAACCTGCTAATGTGTTGTTCCAATCTGCTTCATGTTCCCTCTCTCTCTCTCCCTCTCTCTCTCTCTCTGCCTCTAACAGTATTTAGCAGAAATACCTTCAAGTCTAACACAAGTAAAATTTCATTAGATTTATTTCTATTAAAGGATATTATTTATCCAGAGTGGTAACATATTTTCTCTCTACATTCATGTATTAAGGGGACCATATTACCCCCCTCCCCTTAATTATTTTATTTGTGGCACGAAAATAATGATTTTGGGGAAAATCACTTTGCATAAAATTTCCCAAGCTTTCCCCCTGTGCTCAGTGATATGAATGTTGCAAAGATTACCCTCGGAGGCTTTGAACATTCCCGCTCAGCACTCATGAGGGTGCCGTGAGCTGAGGTCTGAGAAAGGTCAACGTGGAGAGGAGGGGAAGGGTCCTTTGTTTGGTGATTTCTGGTGTGCGGTGCTCCGGGCCGTGAACCTGGGGGACCTTCTCCCATCAGGCCTTATGACAACTCTGCCAGGGCGGCATGGTCAGCCCCATTGGGAAGGCGACTGAGCTCGGAGAAATGGAAGATTTCCAGACCACACCGTAAGGTGGAGGCGGAATCGGTAGTTACACGCATGTGGGCCTTTCTCAGGAGCTGGTGTTCCTTCCTGTGGGAGTCGCTGTCTCTGCTGTCACACTTCCATAGCTGTGTCTGAGCTCAGGGCCGTGGTTTCAGCTGGTGTGTGAGTGAGCTCAGGGCTGTGGTCTCAGTTTGTGTCTGAGGGAGCTCAGGCCGTGGTTTAGGCGGGTTTCTGAGCTCAGGCCCGTGTTTCGGCTGGTGTGTGAGGGAGCTCAAGCCGTGGTCTCAGCTGGTGTGTGAGTGACTCAGACCCCTGGTTCCAGCTGGTGTGTGAATGAGCTCAGGGCCATGATTTAGGCTGGGGTCTGAGTGAGCTAAGGGCCCATGGTTCCAACTGGCATCTGAGTGAGTTCAGTCCCGTGGTCTCAGCTGGTGTTTGAAGAGCCCAGGCCTGTGGTTTAGGCTGGTGTCTGAGCTCAGGCCCGTGGTTTCAGCTGGTGTGTGAGTGAATCAGGCCCGTGGTTCCAGCTGGCGTCTGAGTGAGTTCAATCCCGTGGTTTCAGCTGGTGTTTGAGGGAGCTCAGACCTGTGGTTTAGGCTGGTTTCTGAGTGAGCTCAAGCCGTGGTCTCAGCTGGTGTGTGAGTGAGCTCAGTGCCGTGGTTCCAACTGGCATCTAAGCTCAGGCCTGTGGTTTCAATTTGTGTCTGAGGGAGCTCAGGGCCGTGGTGTCATTAGTGTTTGAGGGATCTCATGGCTGTGGTTGAGGCTGGGTTCTGAGTGACCTCAGGGCCGTGGTTTCAGCTTGTGTCTTAGGGAGCTCAGGGCCATGGTTCAGGCTGGTGTCTGAGTGACCTCAGGGTCCGTGGTTCCAGCTGTCGTCTGAGCTCAGGGCCGTGGTCTCAGCTGGTGTCTGAGGAAGCTCAGACACGTGGTTTAGGCTGATGTCCGAGTGACCTCTGGGCTCATGGTTCCAGCTGGCGTCTGAGCTCAGGGCCGTGGTTTCAGCTGGTGTGTGAGAGAATTCAGGGCCGTGGTCTCAGCTGGGGTCTGAGGGAGCTCAGGGCCGTGGTTCCAGCTGGTGTGTGATTGACTGAGGCCCGTGGTTCCAGCTGGCGTCTGAGCTCTGGCCTGTGGTTTCAGCTGGTGTGTGAGGGAGCTCAGGGCCGTGGTTTAGGCTGGTGTGTGAGTGAGCTCAGGCCCGTGGTCTCAGCTGGTGTTTGAGGGAGCCCAGGCCTGTGGTTTAGGCTGGTGTCTGAGCTCAGGCCCGTGGTTTCAGCTGGTGTGTGAGGGAGCTCAGGGCCGTGGTTTCAGCTGGTGTGTGAGGGACCTCAGGGCCGTGGTCTCAGCTGGTGTGTGAGGGAATTCAGGGCCGTGGTCTCAGCTGGTGTGTGAGGGAATTCAGGGCCGTGGTTCCAGCTGGCGTCTGAGTGAGTTCAGTATCATGGTTTCAGCTGGTATCTGAGTGAGCTCAGGGCCGTGGTTCTAGCTGGCGTCTAAGCTCAGGCCTGTGGTTTTAGCTTGTGTCTGAGGGAGCTCAGGCCGTGGTTGAGGCTGGTGTCTGAGCTCAGGGCCGTGTTTCGGCTGGTGTGTGAGAGAGCTCGGGGCCGTAGTTTCAGCTGGTGTCTGAGGGTGCTCTGGGCCATGGACTCAGCTAGTGTATGAGTGAGTTCAGTCCAGTGGTCTCAGCTGGTGTCTGAGTGAGCTCAGGCCTTTGGTTTAGGCTGGTGTCTGAGTGAGCTCAGGCCCGTGGTTTCACTAGTGTTTGAGGGATCTCAGGGCCATGGTTGAGGCTGGGTTCTGAGTGACATCAGGGACCGTGGTTCCAGCTGGGGTCTCAGCTCAGGCCTCTGGTTGCAGCTGGTTTCTGAGTGACCTCAGGGCCGTGCTTTCAGCTTGTTGTCTTAGGGAGCTCATGGCCGTGGTTTAGGCTGGTGTCTGAGTGAGCTCAGTCCCGTGGTCTCAGCTGGTGTTTGATGGAGCCCAGGCCTATGGTTTAGGCTGGTGTCTGAGCTCAGGCCCGTGCTTCCAGCTGGTGTGTGAGTGAGCTCAGGGCCGTGATTTAGGCTGGGGTCTGAGTGAGCTCAGGGCCCGTGGTTCCAGCTGGCATCTGAGTGAGTTCAGTCCCGTGGTCTCAGCTGGTGTTTGAAGAGACCAGGCCTGTGGTTTAGGCTGGTGTCCGGGCTCAGGCCCGTGGTTTCAGCTGGTGTGTGAGTGAGTTCAATCCCGTGGTCTCAGCTGGTATGTGAGTGAGCTCAGGGCCGTGGTTCCAACTGGCGTCTAAGCTCAGGCCTGTGGTTTCAATTTGTGTCTGAGGGAGCTCAGGGCCGTGGTGTCATTAGTGTTTGAGGCATCTCAGGGCCGTGGTTGAGGCTGGGTTCTGAGTGACCTCAGGGCCGTGGTTTCAGCTTGTGTCTTAGGGAGCTCAGGGCCATAGTTCAGGCTGGTGTCTGAGTGACCTCAGGGTCCGTGGTTCCAGCTGTCGTCTGAGC
This sequence comes from Lasiurus borealis, assembly GCA_004026805.1. NCBI lineage: Eukaryota > Metazoa > Chordata > Mammalia > Chiroptera > Vespertilionidae > Lasiurus > Lasiurus borealis. Next base: position 34,759 of record PVJN01000350.1, on the reverse strand, counting down.
TCAGGGCCGTGGTCTCAGCTGGTGTCTGAGGGAGTAAAGGCCGAGGTCTCAGCTGGTGTGTGAGGGAGCTCAGGGCCGTGGTCTTAGCTGTTTCTGAGCTCAGGGCCATGGTTTCAGCTCGGTTCTGAGTGACCTCAGGGCCGTGGTCTCAGCTGGTGTCTGAGGAAGCTCAGACACGTGGTTTAGGCTGATGTCCGAGTGACCTCTGGGCTCATGGTTCCAGCTGGCGTCTGAGCTCAGGGCCGTGGTTTCAGCTGGTGTGTGAGTGAGCTCAGGGCCGTGGTCTCAGCTGGTGTGTGAGAGAATTCAGAGCCATGGTCTCAGCTGGGGTCTGAGGGAAGTCAGGGCCGTGGTTCCAGCTGGTGTGTGATTGACTGAGGCCCGTGGTTCCAGCTGGCGTCTGAGCTCTGGCCTGTGGTCTCAGCTGGTGTGTGAGGGAACTCAGGACCGTGGTTTCAGCTGGTGTCTGAGTGAGCTCAGGGTCGTGGTCTCAGCTGGTGTGTGAGTGAGCTCAGAGTCATGGTCTCAGCTGGTGTGTGAGTGAGCTCAGGCCCGTGGTTTCACTAGTGTTTGAGGGATCTCATGACCGTGGTTGAGGCTGGGTTCTCAGTGACATTAGGTCCGTGGAGTCAGCTGGTGTGTGAGGGAATTCAGGGCCGTGGTTCCAGCTGGCGTCTGAGTGAGTTCAGTATCATGGTTTCAGCTGGTGTCTGAGGGAGCTCAGGCCGTGGTTTAGGCTGGTGTCTGAGCTCAGGCCCGTGTTTCGGCTGGTGTGTGAGAGAGCTCGGGGCCGTAGTTTGAGCTGGCGTCTGAGGGTGCTCTGGGCCATGGACTCAGCTAGTGTATGAGTGAGTTCAGTCCAGTGGTCTCAGCTGGTGTGTGAGTGAGCTCAGGGCCGGGGTTAAGGCTGGTGTCTGAGTGAGCTCAGGCCCGTGGTTTCACTAGTGTTTGAGGGATCTCAGGGCCGTGGTTGAGGCTGGGTTCTGAGTGACATCAGTGTCCGTGGTTCCAGCTGGGGTCTGAGCTCAGGCCTCTGGTTGCAGCTGGTTTCTGAGTGACCTCAGGGCCGTGCTTTCAGCTTGTAGTCTTAGGGAGCTCATGGCCGTGGTTTAGGCTGGTGTCTGAGTGACCTCTGGGCCCGTGGTTACAGCTGGCGTCTGAGCTCAGTGCCGTGGTTTCAGCTGGTGTCTGAGTGAGCTCAGTCCCGTGGTCTCAGCTGGTGTTTGAAGAGCCCAGGCCTGTGGTTTAGGCTGGTGTCTGAGCTCAGGCCCTTGGTTTCAGCTGGTGTGTGAGTGACTCAGACCCGTGGTTCCAGCTGGTGTGTGAGGAGCTCAGGGCCGTGGTTTCAGCTGTTGTGTGAGTGACTCAGACCCGTGGTTCCAGCTGGTGTGTGAGTGAGCTCAGGGCCGTGATTTAGGCTGGGGTCTAAGTGAGCTCAGGGCCCGTGGTTCCAGCTGGCATCTGAGTTCAGTCCCGTGGTCTCAGCTGGTGTTTGAAGAGCCCAGGCCTGTGGTTTAGGCTGGTGTCTGAGCTCAGGCCCGTGGTTTCAGCTGGTGTGTGAGTGAATCAGGCCCGTGGTTCCAGCTGGCGTCTGAGTGAGTTCAATCCCGTGGTCTCAGCTGGTGTTTGAAGGAGCTCAGACCTGTGGTTTAGGCTGGTTTCTGAGTGAGCTCAAGCCGTGGTCTCAGCTGGTATGTGAGTGAGCTCAGGGCCGTGGTTCCAACTGGCGTCTAAGCTCAGGCCTGTGGTTTCAATTTTTGTCTTAGGGAGCTCAGGGCCGTGGTTCAGGCTAGTGTCTGAGTGACCTCAGGGTCCGTGGTTCCAGCTATCGTCTGAGCTCAGGGCCGTTGTCTCAGCTGGTGTCTGAGGGAGCTCAGACACATGTTTTAGGCTGGTGTCCGAGTGACCTCTGGGCTCGTGGTTCCAGCTGGCATCTGAGCTCAGGGCTGTGGTCTCAGCTGGTGTCTGAGGGAGCTCAGGCCGTGGTTTAGGCTGGTGTCTGAGCTCAGGGCCGTGTTTCGGCTGGTGTGTGAGAGAGCTCGGGGCCGTAGTTTGAGCTGGCGTCTGAGGGTGCTCTGGGCCGTGGTCTCAGCTAGTGTATGAGTGAGTTCAGTCCAGTGGTCTCAGCTGGTGTCTGAGTGAGCTCAGGCCCATGGTTTCACTAGTGTTTGAGGGATCTCAGGGCCGTGGTTGAGGCTGGGTTCTGAGTGACATCAGGGACCGTGGTTCCAGCTGGGGTCTGAGCCCAGGCCTCTGGTTGCAGCTGGTTTCTGAGTGACCTCAGGGCCGTGGTTTCAGCTTGTAGTCTTAGGGAGCTCAGGGCCGTGATTTAGGCTGGTGTCTGAGTGACCTCTGGGCCCGTGGTTACAGCTGGCGTCTGAGATCAGTGCCGTGGTTTCAGCTGGTGTCTGAGTGAGCTCAGTCCCGTGGTCTCAGCTGGTGTTTGATGGAGCCCAGGCCCGTGTTTCAGCTGGCGTCTGAGTGAGCTCAGGCCCGTGTTTCAGCTGGTGTGTGAGTGAGCTCAGGGCCCTTGTTCCAGCTGGCGTCTAAGCTCAGGCCTGTGGTTTTAGCTTGTGTCTGAGGGAGCTCAGGCCGTGGTTGAGGCTGGTGTCTGAGCTCAGGGCCGTGTTTCGGCTGGTGTGTGAGAGAGCTCGGGGCCGTAGTTTGAGCTGGCGTCTGAAGGTACTCTGGGCCATGGACTCAGCTAGTGTATGAGTGAGTTCAGTCCAGTGGTCTCAGCTGGTGTCTGAGTGAGCTCAGGCCTTTGGTTTAGGCTGGTGTCTGAGTGAGCTCAGGCCCGTGGTTTCACTAGTGTTTGAGGGATCTCAGGGCCGTGGTTGAGGCTGGGGTCTGAGCTCAGGCCTCTGGTTTCAGCTGGTGTCTGAGTGACCTCAGGGTCCATGGTTCCAGCTGTCGTCTGAGCTCAGGGCCGTGGTCTCAGCTGGTGTCTGAGTGAGCTCAGGGCCGTGGTTTCAGCTGGTGTCTGACGGAGCTCAGGGCCGTGGTTTCAGCTTGTAGTCTTAGGGAGCTCAGGGCCGTGGTTTAGGCTGGTGTCTGAGTGACCTCTGGGCCCGTGGTTACAGAGGGCGTCTGAGATCAGTGCCGTGGTTTCAGCTGGTGTCTGAGTGAGCTCAGTCCCGTGGTCTCAGCTGGTATTTGATGGAGCCCAGGTCTGTGGTTTAGGCTGGTGTCTGAGCTCAGGCCCGTGTTTCAGCTGGTGTGTGAGTGAGCTCAGGGCCGTGGTTCCAGCTGGCGTCTAAGCTCAGGCCTGTGGTTTTAGCTTGTGTCTGAGGGAACTCAGGCCGTGGTTTAGGCTGGTGTCTGAGCTCAGGTCCGTGTTTCGGCTGGTGTGTGAGAGAGCTCAGGGCCGGATTTTGGCTGGTGTGTGAGGGTGCTCTGGGCAGTGGACTCAGCTAGTGTATGAGTGAGTTCAGTCCCGTGGTCTCAGCTGGTGCCTGAGTGAGCTCAGGCCCGTGGTTTCACTAGTGTTTGAGGGATCTCAGGGCCGTGGTTGAGGCTGGGTTCTGAGTGTCATCAGGGCCCGTGGTTCTAGCTGGGTTCTGAGCTCAGGCCTCTGGTTTCAGCTGGTTTCTGAGTGACCTCAGGACCGTGGTTTCAGCTTGTGTCTTAGGGTTCTCAGGGCCGTGGTTGAGGCTGGGGTCTGAGCTCAGGCCTCTGGTTTCAGCTGGTGTCTGAGTGATCTCAGGGTCCATGGTTCCAGCTGTCGTCTGAGCTCAGGGCCGTGGTCTCAGCTGGTGTCTGAGTGAGCTCAGGGCCGTGGTTTCAGCGGGTGTGTGACGGAGCTCAGGGCCGTGGTCTCAGCTGGTGTGTGAGGGAGCTCAGTGCTGTGGTCTCAGCTGGTGTCTCAGTGAGCTCAGACACGTGGTTTAGGCTGGTGTTTGAGTGAACTCAGGGCCGGGGTTTAGGCTGGGGTAGGAGTGACCTCAGGGCCCGTGGTTCCAGCTGGCGTCTGAGCTCAGGGCCGAGGTCTCAGCTGGTGTGTGAGTGACTCAGGGCCGTGCTTCCAGCTGGTGTCTAAGCTCAGGCCTTTGGTTTTAGCTTGTGTCTGAGGGACCTCAGGTCGTGGTTTAGGCTGGTTTCTGAGCTCAGGGCCGGGTTTTGGCTGGTGTGTGAGGGTGCTCTGGGCCGTGGACTCAGCTAGTGTATGAGGGAGTTCAGTCCCGTGGTTTCAGCTGGTGTCTGAGTGAGCTCAGGCCCGTGGTTTCACTAGTGTTTGAGGGAGCTCAGGGCTGTGGTTAGGCTGGGGTCTGAGTGCCATCAGGCCCTGGTTTCAGCTGGTGGCTGAGCTTTGTGCTCTTACCTCAGAAACCACCAGAAACCACAGGACCTGTGTGAGTTTAGGGGTCCAGAGTTTCAGCTGGTGCCTGAGCTTAGGTAGAGGAAGAGGTGATCCTAACACAAACAAAAAGGTCTTTAACTGCAGGGTATTGTGTATGTTATTCTGTGTGAGAAAGAGATCAGGGCCGTAGCAGTTACTCAGGAAAACAGGGAGCTTTGAGAAGTGGGGTGGCCAGGAGCCCTGGCTGAGCAGAGCCTGTGGACGTGGCTGCTGCCGTGGCGACCAGCACATGCCCATTAAATGACTTAGTTAAAAAATGAATGACACTGCAGGTCATCATTGAGGGTGTGCCATCCCCTGGAGCTTTCTAAAAACGATGGCAAATTAAATTCAGGAAAATTAAAAAACAAACCACGATTGTAGGCTCACTCTCAAATTTGAATGAAAATATGTCAACAGGCTTAGAAATAACAGCCCTGGGATTATATTCTGTCCTAGTTCTTAAACTTGGCTGCATTTTGGAATTACTCGGATTTTTCTAACTGTGTGCTCAGGCCACCTCCTCCAGCTATTATTTGAGACTCTGGAGAGAGAGATTTCTAAAGCACACCGGCTGGTTGCCGGGTGGAACCGGATCTTAGAGGCAGTGAGAGTAAGTGCCCTGTGGTCAGGGTTATACCCGGAAGATCTAGGGTAGTCCTTTCTTTGGGGACTTCAGAGACTTTAGAAACTAAATAATTGGGATAAAGTTGCCTTTTCCCAAAATATAACCTGTGATATATGCATTGCGTATCAGTCACAGTGACTGACTAGACATATTAGTAAAAGGTAAATACAGGAAAAACAGCGCCTGTTGTCCAATATCTTTGCAGAATGCCAGGAGAACTGCCCAAGTGTTTCGCGTTATGACAGTTTTAGTTATTGTTTCAAGCCCAGGACTTTTCAGAACATTGAAAGTTCTAGCATGCATGGTACCTATCAAAAAGAGGATGTAGTACTTAGTGCTTTCTGAATTTGTCTCTATGCGTATATGTGAATTTGATAAAACCAGTACAGTGGTTCCTTGAGATACGAGTGCCCTATAACATACGAGATTTTTAAGATATGAGCCGTCGAGCGAGCGATTTTTGCTTTGAAATACGAGCAACAGTTGAGATAGGAGTCATCTCGACGATCGGCCGGCTGCACACAACCCACCAGTTTACCGAGACTCGAGCGCCTCATAGTTTCCCACGCCTCAAGGTTACGGGACGAATTAAATTCATATCTCCAGGAACCAATGTATTTCATGAAGCCATGCCCACATTCTGGAGACAATAATAGCAAAAGATCGATAAAACCAACCACAGCTTCTTAAGGCCCAGGCTGTCCATCGCTTCTGTAAATACATTGATTTGATGGTAACACCAATACTGTGCATAGGTATTAGCGGATTCATCTTATGGATGGGGAAATTGATGCTCTAGGGCAGTGGTCGGCAAACTGTGGCTCCAGAGCTACGGTTTGCCGCTCTGTTAACTAATGAGTTTGCCGACCCCTGCTCTAGGGCTTAAATCACTTGCAACAATTGACAAAGCTGGGATGCAAATCGGGTGTGAGGATTATGGGTCCAATAACCTTTCTTCGCATTGACAGCTTCTGTAGATGTTCTCCATAAAGTCCCTCGTCACGCCAGGATCAGCCTGACAGCAACTGCTCTCAGGCAGTATTACCCGCTGGTCAGCCCTTGCATTCCTTTAAGCAGGTCAAGGTTAAGGTTAAAATTCCCCATTCACAACTTTCTAGATGCTGTGCATCCGACTAAATACACTCTGTGTGCCTCTCAGAATGATTGCCAGGGTCCCCTGTGACCCCTCTCTCACTCCCCTAAGAAACTCACTCTCGCCAAAACCGGTTTGGCTCAGTGGATAGAGCATGGCCCTGTGGACTCAAGGGTCCCAGGTTTGATTCCGGTCAAGGGCATGTACCTTGGTCGCGGGCACGTTCCCAGCAGGGGCTGTGCAGGAGGCGGCTGATCGATGTCTCTCTCTCATCGATGTTTCTGACTTTCTATCCCTCTCCCTTCCTCTCTGTAAGAAATCAATAAAATATATTTAAAAAAAAGAAAAGAAACTCACTGTCCCCACCTGTGCCGCACGTCACTCCCGCCCCCCCTCCCGCCTCCCAGCGCTCTCACGTTCTCAGGTATTGTCTCCAAACACACACTGTGGTGACACGGACTCATTTTTTTTCGTTTAATGATGGAATGACTGCACAGGCTACTGCGGGAATATGCATGAAAACTTAATTATCCTGCCTGCCTTGCTGAGCGCGTGCGGGACGGAAAGATGATCCTGCCCGCGGTGTGAAGCATCGCGGAGATCACATCGGTCCCCGGCATTTGCACGCGGCTGATAATCAGCGCTCCCCGTAAACAGGCAGACAGGTGAAGGCAGTTATCTGCGAAGGTGTCAGTGGCCTGGGAGCAGCCGCATCCATCTTGGCTTCTCACTCTCCCAGCAAACTCAGAGGCGGCTGAGCTGCCCGGATCCTGCCATGGGGACGCTTCCAGGATGCTGGCTGCAAACCGTCAATCCGAAAACACCTCGTGCTTCCGGACTCACCAGAGAACCGGCTGCCACCCTGAGTGGCTTTGTCAGGGTGCCGACACTGACGTGTTAGAGTGCCCCAACATTAAGCCCAGTTGACACTTTCAGAGGAAAAACTCTCAGTCTTTCTTTTTTTTTAAAAAAATATATTTTATTGATTTTTTACAGAGAGGAAGGGAGAGGGATAGAGAGTTAAAAACATCAATGAGAGAGAGACCTAGACCAGCTGCCTCCTGCACGCTCCCTACTGGGGATGTGCCCACAACCAAAATACATGCCCTTGACCGGAATCGAACCTGGGACCTTTCATTCCACAGACCGACGCTCTATCCACTGAGCCAAAACGGTTTCGGCTCTCAGCCTTTCTTTCTTCCTTCCTTCCTTCCTTCCTTCCTTCCTTCCTTCCTTTCTTTCTTTCTTTCTTTCTTTCTTTCTTTCTTTCTTTCTTTCTTTCTTCTTAAAATACATTTCATTGATTTTTCACAGAGAGGAAAGGAGAGGGATAGAAAATGAGAAACATCAATGAGAGAGAGACCTTGACCAGCTGCCTCCTGCACACCCCCCACTGGGGATGTGCCCGCAACCAAGATACATGCCCTTGACCAGGATGGAACCTGGGACCTTTCAGTCCACAGGCTAACGCTCTCTCCACTGAGCCAAACCGGTTTCGCTGTCTTTCTTGATGCAAAATATTGATTGAGCACCAGCTACGATCCAGGCACTGACAATCACTGAGCGAGGGGTGAGAAGCGGGTACATCAGACTAAGAATATAGAAGTTATTGTGAAGTCTCAGGGTGCATTCCTTTGGATAAAGCACCGTCATCGCTCAGTTCCAACCATTGGGAAGACACCATATTCCCTTGCATCAGCTGATGGATAAGTGATTGGATCAGCGGCTGCTGCATAGTGATTGGCTGTTGGATAAGCGATTCTGAGACAGACAGCCTCTTTTGTTTTTTTTTTAATATATTTTATTGATGTTTTTACAGAGAGGAAGGGAGAGGGATAGTAAGTCAGAAACATCGATGAGAGAGAGAGACATCGATCAGCTGCCCCCTGCACATCTCTCACTGGGGATGTGCCCGCAACCAAAGTACATGCCCTTAATCAGAATCAAACCTGGGACCTTTCAGTCCGCAAGCCAACACTCTATCCACTGAGCCAAACCGGTCTCGGCGACAGACTCTTTTTGGCAAACCAACAGCCATTCATGCCACAAACAGTCCCCAGATGCCAAGCATATGCGTGGAGCACTCTAGTCGCCGGCCATCCTCCGTTCAATGAAACAAAAATCTTCCCTTGAAGCAGGAGAGACCCAAAGGACGCCAGGCCTGGGGAGAGGCGTTTCCAGAGGCAGCGGCAAATAGTAGAAGCGCGGCCACCTTCCGATTGGCACATTTCTGCGATTCCCAGGGAGTCAGCGGGGGCAAAGCGGCCCAGAACGAGTGGGATCAGCAGAAGAGGGGCACCTGGGAACCTGGGTGCCTGGTCATTCATTCTGATTGCACGTGACCATGGCGTATCCTCAAGAAAGTGTACTTCATGCGGACCTAAGTTTCGCTTCAGCCAGATTCAAAATTAGTGCGGCGTCTCCCATCACCCCGAGAACTGACATTGCTCCTGCTCACTTGTATGCTCACCGGCCTCCTTAATGCAGCTTCGGGGATTAAATGTTTCCCAGCAGACAGTGCAGGTGTCACCTCGGAGGAGCGCGCACTCTGTTAACACCGGGGGGGGGGGGGGGTGGCAGCCAATTCGAGAGCTATAATTGGAGCTTTTCTTTCCCATTCCAGCTGCAAGATTTCTCTCTCTCTTCCGTGCTCCCCCAACTTTGCTTAATCCCTTTAGCCGTCGGGAAAGCAGGAGTAATACACTCTATCAACTCATCAGCCGTGTGCGTGCCTGTGGGTGTGCAGGAGGGCATCGTGCAGTCACCGAGGCTGAGGAGGCCCCGCCAGGAAGTGCGTGTGTGTCTCTTTAAGGTATTGCCTGCCACAGGGCAGAGGCATGGCTTTGGCGTCTACAGGGGCTCTCAACTGCAGTTATTCTCCTTGCCTGGCACAGGTGCGTGGTCCCTGGTCATTCATTCTGATTGCACGTGACCATGGCGTAGCCTCAAGAAAGTGTACTCCGTGCTGACCTAGGTTTCGCTTTAGCCAGATTCAAATTCTATCCAATATTAATCATTTTTTTGTTTTGCTTTATATTTTATTGATTTTTTACAGAGAGGAAGAGAGAGGGATAGAGAGCTAGAAACATCGATGAGAGAGAGAGACATTGATCAGCTGCCTCCTGCACACCCCCTATTGGGGATGTGCCCGCAACCAAGGTACATGCCCTTGACCTGAATGGAACCTGGGACCTCTCAGTCCATAGGCCGAAGCTCTATTCACTGAGCCAAACCGGTCTTGGCTCATTTGTTTTTTAATACGTTTCTTTATGAACAGCCGAATCCCTTGATTCTTACACTTCTCTGAACTTTCTGGTTAATCTCACTTACTAGTCACATCATGCCTACATACATTGCTCTGCAATGCTGCTGGGATAAAAAGAGCTGTGGGTGTCAGTCATTTGCTTGTAAATAAAGGTGAAGATGGGAGGGCCCTGTAGATGCCCCCAGGGTGAGGGATGCATGCCCGAGTCCCTGAGCTGCTGGACAGCCAGCCTGTCACCTCATGAGCTGAGGACAGCTCTGCCACTAATTTCAGAAGACAATCCTTTATTTTTATGTATTTTTTTTATTTTTTGTTAATCCTCACCCAATGATATTTTGCCATTGATTTTTAGGAAGAATGGAAGAGAGAGGGAAAGACAGAAAGAAATATTTGATGTGAGAGAAACAAATCCATTGGTTTCCTCCTGCAAGAGCCCTGATTAGGGCTCAGGTCCGGGAAGAGCCTGCAACTAAGGTACGTGCCCTTGACCAGAATGGAACCCGGGACCCTTAGGTCTGCAGGCCGAAGCTGTAGCCGCTGAGCCAAACCAGTTAGGGACGGAAGATCATCCTTTCTACTATTTAGTCTGCTTAGCCCGTTAGTTCTCGGTTTTAGCTAACAAACATATTTTAGAGTTTGCTTGTCACACGTCTGTCCTCTTTGCCATATGTTCTCCCTGTCATTCTCCACAGCTTGCTGGCATGTATAAATTCTACCTAATTAGGGCTCAAGTTCAACAGTTTCGTCTGCCCACCTCCTTCCGCAGGGTGTGGTGTCCTTGCACGTAGCAGGCTGGAAACCCAGCTGGTGGGTGCCCACCTGTCTTGTTTTTTGTTTTATTTCGTTTTGTTTTTAATATATTTTATTGAGTTTTTTACAGAGAGGAAGGGGGAGTTAGAAACATCGATGAGAGAGAGACATCGATCAGCTGCCTCCTGCACGCCCCACACTGGAGATGTGCCCGCAACCAAGGTGCATGCCCTTGACTGGAATCGAACCTGGGACCCTTCAGTCCATAGGCCGATGCTCTATCCACTGAGCCAAGCCAGTTTCAGCACATGTCTTGTTTTGGATTGAGGTAGATGTGCTTAGAAGATATTCATCTCGAATGTGTCAAACACACACTGTGAAAGCGCCCTGTCTGTGCCACAGGGAAGCAGACACACACCGGCGGGAGTGTGATGTCTGGCATCCGAATGGTGGGGTTGACATGCAGGCTGTGACTGTGGTTAGAAAGGAAACTTTGGATTGGTTACCGGACATCCATAGTCCTCATCTCCTCCCCTGGGGCATGCGTGGTGGTGAGGAACAGTACGCTGATAGGGACATTGAAATTATTACGTGGCATAATACAGCCAAATGCTTCATTCAGGGCTTGGCGAGAGCTCAACCCTCGGCCACTCTAACCATCTTCATTGGGCATTCAGGTAACTGTCTAGAGCAGTGGTTCTCAACCTTCCGAATGCCGTGACCCTTTAATACAGTTCCTCATATTGTATTTTCGTTGCTACTTCATAACTGTAATTTTGCTACTGCTCTGAACCATAAAATTATTTTCATTGCTACTTCATAACTGTCATTTTGCTACTGCTATGAACTGCAATGCAAATATCTATGTTTTCTGATGGTCTTAGGCGACCCTGCTAGCGGTTCTCAACCTGTGGGTTGCGACATTAGAAAGGTTGAGAAGCGCTGCTGTAGAGCCTAAGACCATCGGAAAACACAGGTATTTACATTACGATTCATTACCAGTAGCAAAATGACAATTATGAAGTAGCAACAAAAATAATTTCATGGTTGGGGGTCACCACAACATGAAGAACTGTACTAAAGGGTCATGGCATTAGGAAGGTTGAGAACCACTGCTCTAGAGCCAAAAACTTTTGGTTACAAGGTGGAAAAAGCTTACTTCTCCCCACTGCCTTTCCAGGGGCCATCAAGGAGATATTTTCAAAGCCTACATCTAGGCAGCCAGTGGTACTAAGATGGCTACTCCTCCCTTCTAGAAATAGTCCATTATATTCCATTTTTATTCTGGTACAGTGGTACCTCAAGATCCGAGTTTAATTCGTTCCGTAACCTTGAGGCGTGGGAAACTATGAGACGCTCGAGTCGTGGTAAACTGGTGGGTCGTGTGCAGCCAGCCGATCCACGTGATTACTCCTATCTCAAATGTTGCTCGTATTTCAAAGCAAAAATCGCTCGCTTGAGGGCTCGTATCTCAAAAATATTGTATGTTAGGGCACTCGTATTTGGTCCTTAGATTCGTCTACAATGTATAAAGATGGAACAGTACCAAAAAAGGATCGAACTCTCTTTGGGTGTAGAAAGAGGATGTATTCCTTTCGACACGCAATGAACAAAGTGTGAAAGGTCATCTGAGGGTGGAAACGTCTCACCCACCACTCTGGCTGCATCCTCTTTGGTGAGGTGTCTCTCTGTCTTGCAGAGACCAGCTTCTTCCCGAAGTAAGTCGGATTGACACTTTTCCGTGGCACAGCTCTCCGCTGTCCTTGCCTGAGATTTATTTCTCCATCCACCTTCCAATCTTGTTTCTCTATATTCAAATAGTTACCCTGTCCTCACTTGCGATTTTTATGGGCAGCCATTTATAATTTTTCACTTTTCTCCCCACATTTTTCTTCCCCTCGTGTCAGATTCCCCCCGTATTTTCCTCACTGCCGTTTCATTTTATCTTGTTTATAATTTATTCTCAAAATGTGCTACTTGTGATAGCCTTCTATGAGATGTCATTTCTGTGATGATACGAAGGGCAGGCCATTCAGGAAATATTATTTCTGCTTCTCTTTGACCACCTCCCACAAATCATCCCACTATAATGCTGACTAATTTGTAATCAGCGCCTTCAAAAGCAGCCTTCCATCTACGGCATGTACCGAATGGGATCTTGGATCATTCTGCTCTGACACGCATTCTCAAAATAAAGAATTAAATGTGCTTAACGCCAAATAATGGAGGTGACTTTCCAAGGAAGCTGGAGTTTGATTTTCAGGTTCTCTGTAATTTGTCTCATTTTTCATGGTCCGCTCACTTCATCCTCCCATATCTTCAAATAACCTTGTTCAATGTGTGGGGCAAAACAGTTCATTATATTCCCAGACAAAGAATTAAAATTCATCCGTTCTGAAAGCTCCGTGCAATGCCTACTGCGACAAAGTGAGCTGCAGGTCAGAGGACCAGATAAGAAATTAAGGGGCAAAGCTTCTTTCTTGACTCCTCCCCTTCACTTTGGGAATGTACTTGGATGAGTAGTTGATGTCTACATTCCTGAAGTGTTATCTCAACCCCTAACCCCAACTCTGGGGATCAGGCTTTCTTCTCCCCACTGCCTTCCCAGGGGCTAGCAAGGAGATATTTTCAAAGCCTAGATCTAGGCAGCCAGTGGTACTAAGATGGATAATCCTTCCTTCTGGAAATAGTCCATTATATTCCATTTATATTCCAGTATTTGGGAATCATGGAATATCATGCACATGGCATGATCCTGTACATTAAGGTTTTACCTACTGGGTGTTACCACCTGATGGCGAAGGAGCCATTTCTCTTAGAGCCCCAGCTGAGCTATGAGAGTTGACCCTGAAGTCACCACGCCCTCTCCAAAGCTTCCTCTCTGTGCTTCTTCTGTCAGTCCATGACGCCACCCACAGGTGTACTCCTGGGGTCTTCACTTTCCCTCCGAATCATGTCCAGTTAAACAAGAATTCCTACTAATTCTGCTCCATAACATTATCTCTAACCTGTCACTTCTTTTTCATTCTAGTTGTTTATCGTTCTGGTCCAATTCTACTCACTAGGTCACTAAGAGAGTTGATTAATCCTTCTCCCCACCAGCAGTCCTGTATCCCTATAATCTTTTTTTCCCTCCATGATGACAGAATGATTCTTTATGATACAAATAAGATCCTTTTATTCCTCCACTAAATTGTCCAATAGTTTATATCTTTAAGCTATAGTCTAAACCCACTAAAATGTCTCATCAGGCTGTTCTTGTCTTGATTTTCATTGGCCTGGCATTTTTTTGGTTTTCTCAATATGCCATGTTGTCCCTCACCTGTAAAATTTGGTTCATATCATCTCTCTCCTTAGACTACTTTCTCCACAGTCCACCTCCCCTCTGCTTTTCCATTTACCTTGCCAAGTCCTCCTCCTTTTCGGTTTAAATGCTATTCTCTATAGGGAGCACTCCAGACTTACCATCCGTTAGCTCCATCCCATTCCTATGCACCCTCCTAGCATCCTGCACTTCCCATTAGAGTTATTGATACTGATTATGGTTTCTTTCTTAATTATCCTTCTCCTGGTCTGTAAGCAGAGATAATATCTATCTTGCTCATCACCATTTCTCAGATGCTTAGCACCGTTCCCAATAAACACCTGTCAACTGAATGGATTGTTATAATTATCCAATGAAAGTGAGAAATGGGTTCCTCCTTCGAGAAGCTTACGATAATTTTTGACAAATGACTATGATGTAATATATGATAAGTGACTAATAATGATAAAGGCAATAATAACAATCGGGCAATGACCTTTGTGTAGCACGTATTCCATTCTAGGTGCTATACTGAGCCATTCCCATAGAAGCTCATTTTATTCTCATGACAAGTCTATCAGGTTATAACCAGATGACATTATTTTATTATTTTTATCCTGACTGCAAGAGATTCTGTGACTTGCTGATAGCCACTCACCTGCTAGGTGAAAGCCTGCGTTAAAATTCAAGGCTCCCTGGTAATAGAGTTTATGTGCTTAACCTCATTGCTACCCTGATTCCTGTTACCTCTATGCCTCTTTAGGATGAGTCTTAGGCTTCCTGCATCCTGCCCCATGGCATCCTGGGCCATGCCTGGTCTTCCCTTGTCCTTGGGGGGAGGGTGGCAATGAGCCAGCATTGCCATCCAGCCTGATGGGGTCCTGGGGATCAAGAGGGCTTGTGTGCAAGGCAGCAGTGATTCTTGCTTTAAGCTGGCGATACAAGGTGCTCTCATCCTCACCCTAGCCCCATCCTGAGCACATTTTTAGCAGCGGTTCAAGCTCCAAACTCACCTGTCTGTGATGAGTTTGTGCAATAGATTCATGAGACAGGGAGACCTTGGCCAGAGTCTTTCCATTTCATTTTGCTCTAAGCCCCACCAATTATACAGCAGCCTCTGCTGCCAAGGTGACTGATGAGTTCTAATTGCCTAAATCTAATCCTTGCATGCAGTAATAACTCGATAAAAATTATTAAATGGATGTATACCAGAGTCTGGCCATAACCCACCTCTCCCGAGTCACAAATGCGCCTAGCAAGAAGAGAGAGACAGCTTTGATGTAGTTATGAAACGTTAGTGTTAAATTGAATTGGATTGACTTTTAATAACCAAGTGACAAGATAGTTATAGAATCTGCCCAACATGGTATTAGGATATATATTCACCGGCAGACAGAGGATACTTCCCTAGCGTAGTTGGGCACAGCTATCGGAGAAAAGTTATACCGTTTCATGCATGCGTCTCTACTATTTAGTATGTGAGCTAGTTAAAAAAGATAGTTCTCACAGTTGGTGTGTTTTGCCTGAGAAGACAGAAAACTAGAGGCAAAATAACTCGGAATAAAAATCTGAGAGACTGCGAAGGGAGTGAGCACGCAGATAAGCTAAAAAAAGGAGTGATGAGAAAAAGAGAAGAAAACTATGGTGGGATTTTCAGAGCAGATGAGAGGATGACCTGAATGCCTGAGTACAGGCCAGGTGCCTGTGGAAACACTCTGCAAGCAGATTCTGACATTTTCAAAATAAATAGCATTACAGTCACAAGCATCAAGCTTGGATCAGGGTCGGCCATGGATTTGGACTTGAATTGGGAAAGTTGTCTCCAATAAGGCACAGAGCTAAGTGCATTAGAAGCAGTGGGCACAGGCTCTTGCATGATAAGCTGCACAGCATATATATAGTTTGTTTTATGTTTTGTTTAAGGAAAAGTCTAATACAGTGGTACCTCGAGATACGAGTGCCCTAACATACAAGATTTTTGAGATACGAGCTGTCAAGCGAGCAATTTTTGCTTTGAAATACGAGCAACATTTGAGATAGGAATAATCGCATGGATCGGCCGGCTGCACACGACCCACCAGTTTACCACGACTCGAGTGTCTCATAGTTTCCCATGCCTCAAGGTTACGGAACGAATTAAACTTGTATCTCGAGGTACCACTGTATTAACTTGTGTTTAACTTGGAGTTGCTTTTGCAGAAAGTTTATTATAGGTCTTGATATTATCTTTATGATCTCCCCCATTTTAAGAGGAATGACAATGAATTAAACTGAGTACTGGTGGTGGTTTGATTGCCTCATCCCTGTAGTGCCTATGAGGGCCCTAGATTCCATCCATTTCCATTAGCTGTCACTCTGGGAATAACTATTCCCCTGGGTTTCACAGCATCTTATCATCATACCGGTATTCGTGGGAACATCTAGACTAGCCCGTTCCTCCTGGCTCTAGAAGTGAAATAGGCCTAGATTCAGAAGATGGAAGAGGTAAAGGAAGACCTAGAACTCAATTCAAAGTAGTTTTGATATAGTAAGATAACTATGTCAACCAGAGAGGCCATAGGACGATGCTCTACAAGAGAGATAAATAGATGGCAGCTGTTCCATAAAAATAGCAAAGTTTTAGATGTCACCTAAAGGTATACTAGTAACACTCATGTCATGGATGAGAGTTCCCTTTAGGTTATCAGATGAGTAGCCTACACATGGCCTTTCCATGGGCTTCGGGCTGGTCATAGTACAGTGGACGGTGACCCAACAGGCCAACATGGAATCATCAAGACTCAATCAATTAGCATCAGAAATGCCAAAACATTGCTTCTCCTCATTCTATCGGCCAAGTGATACCCAAAGGGAAATCCAGACTCAAGGGAACACAGTCGGATGACTTCTCCATAGAGGGACGTTATGGTGTACATAGAGGGGGTTCAGACAGTGGCCCCATTTGAACACAAACTACCACATCGCGTATTGGCTTTCTACTGGCGTCTGTTGCTGATCCCTTTAGCTGATGTCTTTAGATGATAATGTAGAAATCGATGCCTGTTTCCTTTCAATTTGAGCCTGATGGTCTCCCTTTGCTAACTCGGTTGCCACTCTGCTCTAGTCTGGGTTCTAGATATTTCAGATTCTGTGTCGCTTCCTCCATCTGGAAACCTATCATATGAATCC
This sequence comes from Lasiurus borealis, assembly GCA_004026805.1. NCBI lineage: Eukaryota > Metazoa > Chordata > Mammalia > Chiroptera > Vespertilionidae > Lasiurus > Lasiurus borealis. The sequence continues at coordinate 18,212 of PVJN01000350.1, read as the reverse complement.
ATCTCCAGCTTTTGTCACAGGTCACCTCAACTGCTACACAATGTCCAGCCAACTTAGGAGGAGCTTTGGAAAGCAAACCAGAACCCTCTCTTCTACCATAAAACGCTGTCCATTAATTATGCTGGTCTCCTTCATATTTATTCAGGAACAAATGAGGAGAGTTGACTCCTGAGCCCCCGATTTTCTTTAATCAACATGACACGTTTTGACCTCTCTTGGTTAAGGTCTGACAAAGAACTATTAAGACACCCATCTGATTAACTACTACTTTTTTCATTGCCTTTTTATCTTACTACAATACTTCAGGACAAGGATCGGGTTTCTTCTTACTTTTTCCCCCCCCCCCCCAAAAGTTAGTAAACATCCCCTTGTTACCTCTTTTTCTCTTTTTTATTTAAAATTTTTTTTAAATATATTTTATTGATTTTTCACAGAGAATAAGGGAAAGGGATAGAGAGTTAGAAACATCGATGAGACAGAGACATTAATCAGCTGCCTCCTACTTTCTTACATCCCATTCTCCCTCTTCCTGAACTTGTAGTTAAGCCTTGTGCATCCTCTCTGAACTAAGAGAGAAGACAGATACTGTCTTATGAGCCAAGCTTCTTTCACATAAGCTTGCAAAGAAATCTCAAGCATTTTTTCTCTCATATTAAACATTTTAAAAAGCCAATTGTCTTCCTAAACATTATCTTTATTTTTTTTTTCTCCCAGACTATATAACTTTTGGCTTAGGTTTTGAAATAAAAGGCTGAAACTAGATTAAAGGAACAGATTTTAAAAATACAAAAACTCTAAATAAATATCCAACACAGAAGAATGATTAAATAAATGATGGTAAAGCCACTTAATGGGACACTTGAAGATTTTAAAACATTTGCTTAGAGAGAATAAAGAAGTTGGGGAATGTTAATAATTCAATGTTGAACCCAATAGTCTATGTTTGCAATGGAGTATCATTGCCTTTTAAAAATAATATTGTGCATCCACCTGTACCTTCTTCATGTACACGTATCTTTGTACTCTTAACTAGGGATGGTGCCTACTGCTCAGTCTTTGTTCTTTCCTAGTGTCACTACCAGTAATCTTACCTCCATGGCATTGGCTCCCATCTTTATAAAGAAGTTTTAGGACCCGCTCTGTGCTCTGGCTGCTTTTGTGAGCTTCAAATCCTGGCAGCAATGCGCCTGCAGGTCTTTTTGAAAATCCTCTCTCTTTGACCAACGTGTACCAAACCGAAGCTATCCTCTTTCCATCGGGAATGACGTCTCTTTGTTCTATTCCTATTCCTCTCAATAATAATACATTTTACCAATTTCCAAGGATGCATGATCTCTAGTAGTCTTTGACTTATCCTCTCTCTTCTTATCTCCAATCATAGTTGTCTGTGTCACAGACACTGTTAACTACTCAAAGCTGCTCCCTCGCCTTATTCTTGTCAATTGGAATTTGCATTTTTTGTTTTTGGCAGTATCCGAGGTCTGTCTCCAGGTGGAAATCTTGATAAGTATAAATTAATAACAGTAATTCCATTTTCCTTGCCCATAATTCGTTAGGGCTGAACACACAATGCAATTCCTGAGCAAATATTTGCTGAGGAATATTCTAGGAAAGTTACTTATTCTTAAAAATGACACATGGAACACAAAGTGCTTTTTTGACGGGGAAAGAGGTTTCTTAGATATTATAGTACTAGAGGTCCAGTGCATGAAATTTGTGCACTGGGGCAGGGAGGGAATTGTCCTTCAGCCCAGCCTGCTCCCTCTCGAATCTGAGACCCCTAGAGCAGTGGTTCTCAACCTTCCTAAGGCCACGACCCTTGCATACAGTTCCTCATGGAGTGGTGACCCCCAACCATGAAATGTTGCTACTGTTATGCATCGTGATATAAATATCTGCATTTTCCAATAGTCTTAGGCGACCCCTGTGAAAGGGTCCTTCGACCCCCAAAGGGGTCATGACCCACAGGTTGAGAACCGTTGCCCTAGAGGGATATACGATTACCCGTTTAGGCCCGATCCTAAACTGGCAGTCATACATCCCTCTTACAATCCAGGACTGCTGGCTCCCAACTGCTCACATGCCTGCCTTCCTGATTGCCCCTACCGCTTCTGCCTGCCAGCCTGATCACCCCCTAACCATTTCCTGCCAGCCTGATAGATGCCTAACTACTCCCCCACCAGCCTGTTTGCCCCTAACTGCCCTACCCTGGGGGCCTGTTAACCCTCAACTGCTCTTTCCTGCAGGCCCGGTCACTTCCAACTTCCCTCCTCTGCTGGCCTGGTCACCCCTAACTACCCTCCCCTGCAGGCTTGGTCATCCCCAACTATCCTCACTTGTAGGCGTGGTCCCTCCCAACTGCCTGCCCCTGCTGGTCATCTTGTGTCCACATGGGGACAGGATCTTTTGATAATATGGGGGCAGCCATCTTGTGTGTTGGAGTGATAGTCAATCTGTGTATTACTCTTTTATTAGATAGGATAGGGGCCTTATGCACGGGAGGGGGCCAGCTGATTTTCCCTGAAGGCTATCCTGGATCAGGGTGGCTGTTCCCTTGGGGCATGGGGTGGCCTGAGCGAGGGGCCTGTGGTGGTTTGCAGGCTGGCCTCGCCCCCAGCAAACCAAGTGGAGGCCCTGGTATCTGGGATTATTTGTCTTCTCTCATTGAAAATTTGTAGCCTGGAACGGAGCCAAGCCTTCTCCCTGGCAACAGTGACCACAGCCTTTGAAACTTTGTTGCCTTAACCTCCATTGGCCAGGCTTTGGGGAAAGCTTGGCATCCTCCATCGCTAGGGGCAACCCAAGCCTCTCTTCTCTGCCATCTTGGTTGGGTTAATTTGCATACCCACTTTGATTGGCTAGTGGGTGTGGCTGGTGGGCATGGCTTGTGGGTGTAGTGGCTGGTGGGCATGGCTTGTGGGTGTAGTGGAGGTACGGTCATTTTGCATATTACTCTTTTATAAGATAGGAAGGCTGAGATGTAGCCTTTACAGTTTTCTTGAGAACCCAAGGAATAAGCTGAGGTCAAAAGTCACCATTGCTCAGAATGATGAGAAAACAGACATAATCTGGGCCCTGAATGAGCTTCTGAACTAACCAAACCTCTGACCTTTTGCATAAATTGAGGTTTTCCAGTTATTTTAGTGACAAAACCACTAAATTACATAAGCAATTCTAATATTGTGGAAAGCAAATATTCATAAAAATGTAGTTCAAGCCTTGGTTCTTCCATTTAAAGTTTCCTGATGTTAAACTGCTTAGTTTATATCTGTTTCTACCTCTCTGGATTCAGAACTATATTACTCAAACATTTGGTTGTTCTCAATCCAGGAAAATGCATATAAAATAACTTTGAAAGGGTAAGGCAGCATATTAATATAAGATTAATATTTTATCTCGTGAGTTTGATGATTTATTGATTGAGTCACCTGTCCATTACAACTACTGGATAGCATTTTATTCTCTTCTTTTTGAGGCAGAGGTATGTTAGCTGTACCCCCATTTACTCATGCCCCTAAATCAGGTTAACATCCTATATAATAAAAGTGTAATATGCAAATCTACCAAACAGAGGAACCATTGGTTGCTATGAATCTTGTGCACTGGGTCTCTATAATAATTTCCTTTAGTTGAGTGGGGTGGTATATAGGAATAAAGATAGAGAATTTGAAATAGTTACTATATTTAAGGGGTAAACCTTGAACTCTTTGTCCTACAAACAAACATGAACATGCTTTTAAATTGCCTTTGTAATATTTAAGAACAATAGTTATCATATTCTACTCAGTTAAAAAATCAAATAGACTGTAAACTGTAAACACTTTACACACAATGAAATCCTGATAATTATTATTTGCTAGTAGATTTTCCAATACCAGATCACCAGGAATTGAAATATAATTTAAAAATCCACTCCGTTAAGTAATTATTCCATCAAAAGTAATTGAGACTGTGATAGAAATGTATTTATTAATAAGAACTGTGAAAAATTCCTACCAAACTTGGCACAAAAACCCATATATAACTAAGGGAAATTTTATAGATTTACATACTTTTATTTAAAAAAGCTTTATTTAGCCGAGACCGGTTTGGCTCAGTGGATAGAGCGTTGGCCTGTGGACTGAAAGGTCCCAGGTTCGATTCCGGTCGGGGGCATGTACCTTGCTTGTGGGCACATCTCCAGTATGGGGCGTGCAGGAGGTGGCTGATAGATGTCTCTGACTTTCTATCCCTCTCCCTTCCTCTCTGTAAAAAAATCAATAAAATATATTTTTAAAAAAGCAGCTTTATTTAAGCTTAAGATTATAAAAGAGCAACACAGTAAGTCTTATGTATATCACTAGAAAAAAGGGAGTGTAAGATAGGAACATGATTAATACAATTAGAGGAAAAGTCAGATTATAATTTATTTACTCAATATCTACAAATTTTAAAAGACCCACACAAAAGAATAAATTCTAGCAAGCATTATGGTGAATCGACAAAGAAAATATACCTTTTCCCACATTATAAGTGAGAAAGAAGCTATAGCCATATATATTTCCTAAAATTAAACACACTAGGACAGGAGTGTTGCTCTTAGTTCTTTTTTTTTAAATATATTTCATTGATTTTTTTAGAGAGGAAGGAGAGGGATAGAGAGTTAGAAACATCAGTGAGAGAGAAACATCCATCAGCTGCCTCCTGCACACCCCCAACTGGGAATGTGCCCACAACCAAGGTACATGCCTTTGACCGGAATCAAACCTGGGACCTTTCAGTCCGCAGGCTGACGCTCTATCCACTGAGCTACACTAGTTTCGACTTGCTCTTAGTTGTGATGTGGAAAATTGTAAGGACTTTGTGCTCACCTCAAACACCTGAGCAGGTGGCTCTCAGCTCCCCATCACATTCCTGTCGCCTTCATGGAGCGCTTGATGAATAGGCCAGGGGAAGGGGCAGTTGGAAAGGGGAAAAAAGAGAAACAAATGTAATAATCTGAATAATAAAGATTTAATTAAAAAAAAAAAAGGAAAGACAGTGCTGAAACAGCCTTCTTTCCAGAGTCTGGGGGTCCAGGGGCAGCTGAGAGAGATCCACCCTGAGCATTCTGGGCTTCCAGAGTAAGGGGGTTCAGGGGGGCTCTGGTGGCAGCCCCAGCCCTCCAGGCTTCCTGCTGAGGAACCTGGGGCAGGGTGGGGTCTGGGGTGGGCGGGGTAGGGAAGCAGAGAGACAGATCTCAGGGACTGAGGATAGACAGGTTCTGAATGACACAGGAGGATGGAGCCTGCTGTGCGGTGGTGACTTTGCTTATACAGCGGTACCTCGAGATACAAGTGCCCTAACATAGGAGATTTTTGAGATACAAGCCGTCGAGCCAGCGATTTTTGCTTTGAAATACGAGCAACAGTTGAGATAGGAGTCATCGCGCGGATCGGCCGGCTGCACACGACCAACCAGTTTACTGCAATTCATAGTTTCCCACGCCTCAAGGTTACAGAGCGAATTAAACACGTATCTTGAGGTACCACTGTATATTCATGAATTCTTCAGATCGGTACACTTCAGGAGTATGCACCTCATTTAATTTTTCCCTCCTTTTCAAACAAGGCTTTAGGAAGAGCACTTTGGTCTCAGTCTGTTATTTAGAATCCAGGGGGAGAAGGGGAGAATGCTCCAGAAAACCCATGCTTTCACTTTTTGCAATCATATCCCAAAGATTTAGACACATGAATGCTATGTTATTGTCTACCAACGCAACATCAGGAAAGTCACTATGAGAGATTGGTTGATTGAACTGCGGCACGTTTTTAAATCCTGTCAGACTGTTCAGTCATTACCCTTGGTGTTATAGTTGTGGGTAGAGAAAAATGTCTGCTATTATTGAATTTAAAACAGATTGCAAATCAAGATGAATAGTTTTTTAAAGAAATAGACATATCAAAAAACAACAACCCACAAAAATGAAAGGATCTGACCTAAAATCTTAGTAGTAATTATTGCCTGTCTTTTTTTTCCTATTGTGTACTTAATTTGTTCAACAATAAGTCTGTATTGAAAACAAGTTATTTTTCTACCATCCAAACAAAATCACCACCATGATAGTTAAGATGGAGAACTCCAGGGAAATAGCTGATTCATGTTAGTGCATAAATTAATGAAACAATATTACTCAATACACTAACATTATGTTAATCGTGTAGTAGCTACTGTTAATAGAATGACTAAATATTATGTCAATAATAACACTAGTGGCTAAAAAGTCACCAGATAAACTTGAGACATGTGGACAGTTGTTTGAGAATAAAATAAAAAGTAATATACCTTTAGCAGACAATGCATCAACATAAATCACTGATAACTTTTTTAATCAAAACCATAAAGTATACTACAAAATAAAAGCAAAAAATTAGTAATATTCAGAGTAGGGAAAGCTTTTGTAAACATGAAATCAAATGCTGATATTCTAAATAAAAATAGTGATATATTTGCATAAATTTTAAAAACTACTTTATCTCTGAACAATATATACAGTTAAAAATCTATGGAAATAGACAAAACAGCTACCCCTACAGAAAAAGTGGCCTTGAGGAGGCCATTGAGTAGACTGGAAGTTCTGGGGGCTTCTGCAGGTTGGATGCAGCCAGAGTGGGGTGAGCAGTGAGGGGGGTGCCTGCTGTGAGTGAGGATCCAAGTAAAAAAAAAATCAAAAACAGCAAAAAAATAACAGAAACCAACTCAGAGCTCTGGAGAACAAATGGGTGGTTGTCAGAGGAAAGGGTAGAGGATGGGTGGGGAAGGGGAATAAAATATACAAAATTCCAGTTATAAAAAAGTCACAAGGGTATAATGTATAGCACAGAGAATATCTATATACATAAAAGCCTAAGCGACTGAACAACCGGTCGACCAGTCGCTATGATGCACTCTGACCACCAGGGGGAAGACGTTCAATGTTGGAGCTGTGCCCTGGTGGTCAGTGCACTCTCACCGCCCACAGCCAACCTACTGTGGCCAGCCAACCTGCTGCAGTCCCTCCCCGCAGCCAGCCCATCTGGACTGGGCAAGATGGCCCCCATCGGCCCAGATGGCCGGCCAGAACGAGGGACCTCACCCATGCATGAATTCGTGCACTGGGTCTCTAGTAGTCAATAATATCGTATGTCAATATGGTTACTAGACTTACCGTGATGATAACATCATAAGGTATATAAATATAGAATCAGTATGTTGTACAAATAAGACTAATATAATATTATATGTCAATTATAATTTTATGAAACCTTACATTTCTGGAATTTAAAAAGTCTAGGGAAAATATTTTCAATAAATATAACAAAGAGAGTGATGCTTGTACTCTTCAAAACATTATTACAAATAAATTAAATAAGATCATTTCATTCAATAAAGAGGAGATATACATTAGTATTAAATGTAAAAATAGGTAACTGTCTTGTTAGCAATCAAAAAATCAAATTGAAACCACAGTGAGTTATACTGAAATTATCAAACCGCAAAGATAAAGAAAAAACCCTCATAATTTCTGGGGAGGGCTTAAGGATATTGATCATCTCCATCTCTGACAGCAGACTACAAATTGGAAAAACCTATCTGGAGAATGATTTATGATAATGTATGTCAAAATCCTTACAAATATGCATATTCTTTGATCCGTCATTTCACTGAATTTTCCTGGAGGTGTGTTTGCGAAGATAAAAATTCACATGGCTTTGTTTATCATAGCATTTTTCAAAAAAGGGGGTGGGGGAGACTGTTTACGGAAAAGAAGTCTGAGTAAATAGCTTTTGATATATTTCTACCAAACAACGATGTGAAATTTACAAACGTTATCTTGTTTTGGAAATGTTATTCTTACTTAAAGGTATATGGCACGCAGGCATGAAGCAAACAGAAAGCATAGAAGGATGATGTACCAGGTTTGAAGTTCAAATGCCCAGGTTTGGTTCCTAACTCTACCTTTTGTTACCGGTGTTTTCTTGGGCAAGATACTTACCTGATTTCACTTTATCTGTGAAACAGGTCATAGTAACAATCTCATCAAATTTTCTGTGATATAATTAGTTCATAAGCATAAAGGGAGGTGCCTGACATGAGCTAAGTGCTCAAATTGTTAGCTGTCATCAGTGAGTATTATAGATATCACTTAAGACATTATTTTTATCATCATGCTCTTCCACATCGAAGACACAGAGTGGCTTCCAAATGTGTGGATATCAGGTCTAAGCATTCCCATTTATCAGAAAGCTATCTGCATTGCAAAGAGCAAACAGAAAATTCCTTGTGCTTGGACATATCCAGAGGCTTCTGGAAAATTCTTTCTATGGCATTTCTCCCAGGCATGCCTGCTAGACATGGCTCCTCCACTACCTTCTCACCCATCTTGAACATATGCCCCAATGTCATTTCTATCACTAATGAACCTTGGCCCTTCCTCTATTTATCTCGCATCCTCCCGACCTTCACCACTCTGAGCTCTCTCTCCCCTCTCCAGCCCATGGAAATTATCTGAAAAACAAAATTCTCGCTTGTAAATCTTATGTTATATTCTCAGTCCCTTATCATAGATGTATGACTACTAGAGGCCTGGTGTGTGAGATTCTTGCACTTGGCAGAGTCCTTCAGCCCAGCCTGCACCTTTTTGCAATCTGGGAGCCCTCAGGGGATGTCCAACTGATGGCTTAGGCCTGCTCCCTGCTACCGGCTTAGTGCTGCCATGGCTGAGCGGTGCTCCCCCTGTGAGAGTGCGCTGACCACCAGGGGGCAGCTCCTGTGTTGAGAGTCTGCCTCCTGGTGGTCAGTGCACATCATAGCGACTGGTTGTCCTGCTGATTGGTTGATTTGCATATTGGCCTTTTATTATATAGGATCTGACTTCCCTTTAAAATAGCCCCCATGGGTTTGTTCATTGCCGCTTCTCTCACAAAGCCAATACAGATGCTGTCTTTACAAATTGAACCATGCACTTACCATGTAATGTTAGAACACATCAATCCTTACATGTATAGTCTGACCTCTGGCCTCTTGTGGTCCAACGTGTAGGAGTATTCGTTTCTCGTGAAGTCATCTCAGAAGGCTTCTAGGCGATTGTGATAAAGAGCTCAGCCTCACATAATAGCAGTAAATGACCGGGAAACTGATGAAATAAGACACCTTCCAGAGATATGATGTTGCCGTCTCTACAGAATCCACAGATTTCTTCACACAGCGCCGATCTGTGCTTTCACTCTCATCTAAAAAAGAAGGGAGAACGTTTTAGAAAGAGACATGTGTTGGGTGCATTCTTTTCTAAGTTGTCTGAAGGCTTAGAAAGTCAGAGAATGGTCTCAGTTTAATGAGAACAAGTTTTCTCATATTCTCTTCAAATCATTTGCTGTATTTTGAAGACCCCAAGGACTTCACGGTCAGGCAAAGACTGGCCAACTCTCCAGTACCTCTCAGTACCTCTCAGACTAACTGCAAATACTTCCCATTTCCCTGAAACGGTGACAATACCAAGTCACATTATGTTCGCATGGAAAGTAATTGAGAAGCAACTCTTTAGCTCCAAATTCAGAAGTTGGTCAAAAGTCTCATATTTCCAGAAGCTATATCGTTTTGGGAAAGTGAAGAATATTACATTTTTTCTATTTGTGAAAGAAACTCACAGTATCCTTTATTATAGCATTAAGGTGCTTTGGCTGGCCCTGTGATGCTGAAGGAACAAATCAAGGACATCAGGCTGAGAGTCACAGTGAGACAGATTTCAAACCAGAGAGTTGCTGAGTACTTGCTACCTTTTTTAAAGGTTCAAAGTAAGAATTGAACCAATAGGAGAAATGTGTAGACAGTAATAAAACTATAAAAAGGAAGAAGGTTATATAGAGCAGTGTTTATATATAAACAGTGGCCATTAATTCATTTTTTTAAAAAGTGTTTAATTGCCGTGGCCAGTATGGCCCAGTGTTTGAGCATCGACTTATGAACCAAGTGGTCTCGGTTTAATTCCAGGTGAGGGCACAATTTTCCAGATGAGGGTTGTGGACTTGATCCCCAGTGTTGGGTGTGCAGGAGATAGATGATCAGTGATTCTCTCTCATCATTTACGTTTCTACCCCTCTCTCCCTCTCCCTCTCCCTCTCCCTCTCCCTCTCCCTTCTCTGAAATCAATAAAAATATATTTTCAAAAAATAAAATAGCCGAGACCGGTTTGGCTCAGTGGATAGAGCGTCGGCTTTTGGACTGAAAGGTTCCAGGTTCAATTCCGGTCAAGGGCATGTACCTTGCTTGCAGGCACATCTCCACAGTGGAGCGTGCAGGAGGCAGCTGATCGATGTCTCTCTCATCGATGTTTGACTTTCTATCTCTCTCCCTTCCTCTCTGTAAAAATCAATAAAATATATTAAAAAAAATAAAATAAAATAATAGAAAGTGTTTAATTGTGCCAAGTCCTGTTCTTGGTGCTGAGAAAGCAGCATGAACAAGGCAGACATGAGCCCTGACCTCATCGAGCTCCCGGTCTCGCACAGGAGTGCATTTTCTGTTTTCATTCATTTGCCAGGAAATAAGGAGGAAGCAGCCAATGTTCCTGGAATAAAATCGTTGTGGGAAGGGCAATATTGTGATCGAGTCTTAGATCTCCTTCACTTTTCTACTGTTCCACTCGTTTTCTCTCCCAGAGGAAACCTGCCTCAGGGGCAGGTTCTATATGGACCTGATGCTAGAGCCTGCCTTATAATTGATAAATAGCTACATCCATGTACGGGCGACTCACTGTTTTATTTGCTATATTAACAATAGTACACATGCCAGAAACATGCACAGTGGTACCTCGAGATACGAGTGCCCTAACATACGAGATTTTTGAGATACGAGCCATCGAGCAAGCAATTTTTGCTTTCAAATACGAGCAACAGTTGAGATACAAGTAATCGCGCAGATTGGCCGGCTGCACACGACCCACCAGTTTACTGAGACTCGAGCATCTCATAGTTTCCCACGCCTCAAGGTTACGGAACGAATTAAACTCGTATCTCGAGGTACCACTGTATTTTTAATGTAAAATTACCAGAATGCATCGAACTCAGGCTACCATACTGACCACCCTGTGTCTCCACTTCCAGTGTCTTCTTCCCCGCCCTTGCCTTGCCTCATGTGACACCTTCGCGCTCCTCCTAAACCCAGTTAACACTGCATCTTGGCTACCTTGGTTCCCTTGTAATAATGGTTTCGCTACTTTTTCTATGGTACTTACTGACCCTGCTCTATTCAATTCCCTTCAACACCGTTCAGTTTAATTGATATCTGAGCAACTACCATATGCTGGATTCATGTAGCACCTCTAAGTAGATTACCTCAAAGTTCAGCCTTCAGCTACCTGATGGACCTAAACCTAAATCGTCTATTAGACACCATCTCCTTGGTAATCTGTCTTCTCAGCATATCTAAAATTAAACTTATTTTTTTGGAAGTAAGAATGTACCTTCTTACTTAGGTTAATATGATAAAATTATATTAATGTGAACATCACTTAAGCCAACATATATGGACAAACATACAACATCTACATTGTATTTAACTGTCTCTTAAAAAAAATCCTTTACATTAAGCTTAATTTTATTCTGCATACACATTTCCTCAGATTGTAAAGTGCTCTTAACTTGCCTTATTGTTTTTATAACTTCCTTCACTCCAAGGTGGAGATACTCGATGGCATGGTACATGGCTAGGGGACAAGAATAAGTCAACTTTAATGATTATTTCCTCCTACAGAGACAGCTGTAGTTCCCTCAGTGTGGGCTCCAATGCCTTCACTACAATTACAGTGGTACCTCGAGATACCAGTTTAATTCGTTCCATAACCTTGAGGCGTGGGAAACTATGAGATGCTCGAGTTGCGGTAAACTGCTGGGTCGTGTGCAGCCGGCCGATCCGTGCAATGACTCCTATCTCAACTGTTGCTCGTATTTCAAAGCAAAAATCACTCGCTCAACAGCTCATATCTCAAAAATCTCGTATGTTAGGGCACTCGTATCTCGAGGTACCGCTGTATTTGATTTGCCACTACTGGTCTGTAAATGCCCTACACTCCAAAGTAGTGTAGATGTCTTCCTGACTGTGATGTGATTTTTGCTTCTGAGTTGTTCAGCTTTCCCTTCCATATGCTTGCTTTTGTCATTCTGCATGTTAAAACTCTCCCCACCTTTTAAGCCCTAGTGGAAATCACACCTTCTTGGTGATTTATGCTACGATGAAAACAGACTTAAAAAGAGAATGAAATAAAGAGCATGGCTGTAGGAACAGAGAGACTCGAATTAAATCCTGAATCCACCACGTTAGATGCTGTTTGATCACTGACAAATCATTTAAAAGTATGACAATAAGGAGGAAAAAAACTTCTCTAGCTTCAAAATGAAAATAATCCTGCCTTGTACTTTGAAGTAAAGGAGGTGACTGTAGAGCACTCGATGACAAATGAGTGTGAAAATGCGCAAAGGATCCTGGGATTCAACGTCTTGAAATTTAGGGGATTATTGGTTAAAAATATACCGGGACCCAGGATGCAATGAAAGCATAACTGTTCTCTTGAAAAAAGAAGAGCTTGTTCAGACAGGAAAAAAAGTTTGTATATATTTTTTTCATGTTTGGTGTGACTTGATAAATTTACAGTCCAATAGACTGGTAATCAAACTCCATGTTCCCACCCTAAGACATGGGAAAAGTAATTTCTGAAATATCCAGAGCTATTTCATTCCTGGATACCTCTCCCTTCCATTCTCTCACCTGGATGTCACCTTGAATATTTATTCTGGGCCTTCATACAATTCCAAGTGAACTTATGACTGCTGACTTAAATGAAGGGATAGCCCTTAAGTGAGTTACAGGAGTGATACACTCTAGCAGTCTTAGATATGGAGATATTAATTATGGCAGGGGACTAAATACACATCCTTTAGATTTATTCTTTTCTATAGGTTAAACGAATACACAAACAAACAACACCCTTTCCCCCAAAAAAGGGTATACAGACAAAACGAGATAGCAAGACAGTTTCTACCAGGCTATAGGACACTGGTAATCCGGTAATTAGTTATGTATATTCACTGTCCTCCCGGCTACTGATCTTAGAAATTGGACAAGTCAAAAAGACCTAATCAAATGTATGCTCCTAATCAATTTTTTAATATACTGCCAAATATTAACCCAAATTAGCCTCAATCCGATGAATAAATTACAATATACATAAGCTAAGGAAATACTTGACAACTCAAAACTGTTCTCAGATTATAAAGGATAATCCACCTTATAAATATTTAAGAAGGAGGAGAAATCTCAGCATCTAAGTTGGCTTCTTAATAAAATTAAAACGGGCACATTCACGGTATCTGTATAATAAAAGCCTAAGTGACCATTATGGCAGAATGACCAGAACGACCGGTCACTATGATGTGCGCTGACCACCAGGGAGCAGATGCTCAACACAGAAGAAGTGCTCAGTGGGCTCCCAGAAAGGGGGCTCTGCTCAGCCAGAAGCCGGGCTCGTGGCTGGCGAGCGCAGTGGTGGTAGCGGGCGCCCCTCCTGCCTCTGTGGCAGTGCTAAGGAGCAGCGAACAGGTGGGTGGGTGGGTGGTGAGGAGCAAGGGCTGCCTGACGGCAAGAGGGCACAGGCAGTGCCTAAACCCCTGCCGCAGTGCACGAGCTGAATTTCGTGCACCGGGCCTCTAGCATAAGATAAAGAAAAATATGCAACTAGGAGAGTTGAAAACAACCAGCTTCCCCAGCTAATCCAAATTCAGTAATTTTTATCTGATATTTCTCTACAGGTTTTGTATTTGTTGTCACAAAGCTTAGATTTTACCAAACTTGTACGAATGTAGAGTTCTTATGGTTGGTATTTGGCAAATTTCTATACTTTGACTCCTTGAAAATGTATCCCAACTACTTTCTCTCTTCCAGGATTTCCTAAAAGTTTGTGGTTTGGGTATTTTCTTATTTTCTAGTGTTCACATAAAATTATTATTTTTAAATAGTATTTCTGTTATTTCGGTTAACTTTCAGTGGGGAGAGAAGCATTAAACAAACAAACAAACTTGTTTTGTAATCTTGATCTAACTCTCCATACATGTTAATTTTTTTTTATGCAGGAAAACAGTAAATGTTACTCTTAAATTGTTACAATTATTAAAAATAAATTTATGAAGTTACTCTGTGCTTATGTGAAAAACCCATCTAAATGGATCATCTCAGTAGTAGTCAATATAATGAGGCATTTCTGTGCCCTGTAAAAAAAGAAAAAACACACAAAAAAAACACTTGCTATAGAAAATTATTTGTGTGACTCAAAATGTAAAATTGTTAATTTTCCATATTTTTTCCACTCTATGCTGCTCTAAAAGGAGAACTGTGGCATTCTACAGGATTCGTTGTACTATGTTAAATATGTGTCTCTCTTCCATGGGCATTAGGATCCATCTTTAATTTAAATATCAAATATGTATTGTGCTTTCGTTGAGGAGACAGTTAATAGCAAAACATTAATTCTAATCTACTCTTTCAAATCCATTTCAAACTTTGAGAACTCTTGTGCTAAATTTATTTTCCAAGCTTTGGTAAATGGGATTAAAGCATAAGCCATATTAAAACATTTTTATGTGCACTCTCGCTAAATATGTCACATCTTTAGTTAATGTTGTGTACTCTGTATTCCACTAATGAAAATACTTACAGCCTATTGCCCAGTCCTAGGTGAGTGAATAAAGCTAAGAATAAACATTTATAAGAATGTTCACCTCCAGCATATATCACAATTTAGAGTGTTTCTGTATGTGTGTATGAGTGTATGTGTGTGTATGTGTATGTATTCTTGCCTTGTTCACTTCTCATCACAACTAAAGTGAAATATGCCAAACATTGTCTTCTTATAACAAACGCTATTCCCCCTCTCACTCCTTGTGCTCCACTCTGTATTTCAGGGGTTGGAAGACTGGAAACTACATTTTTAAAAAATATATTTTATTGATTTTTCACAGAGAGGAAGGGAGAGGGATAGAAAGTCAGAAACATCGATGAGAGAGAGACATCGATCAGCCGCCTCCTGCACGCCCCCTACTGGGATGTGCCTGCAACCAGTGTATATGCCCTTGACTGGAATTGAACCTGGGACCTTTCAGTTCACAGGCCAATGCTCTATCCACTGAGCCAAACCGGTTTCGGCTGGAAACTACATTTGTTAGACTCCCTTATCAGTTAGCCTCTGGGATTGTGTCCTAGAAATAGAAACAGCAGATAAAGGATGACCTCTGCCTGGTGTGGCTCAGTGGTCTGGCATCAACCTATGGACCAGGAGTCATGGTTGGATTCCAGGTCAGGGCACATGCCTGGTTTGTGGGCTCAATCCCCAGTAGGGGGCATTCAGGAGGCAATAAATCAATGATTCTCTCTCATCATTGATGTTTCTATCTCTCCTTCTCCCTTCCTCTCTGAAATCAATAAAAAAAAAAAAAGCAAGATTAAAAAAAAATGGGGTGAGGAATTAATTCTGCTTCCTCACTTCCTCTCTAGCTCTGGGAGTTGGGGATAGTGACTTCCTCTACCTTCTGATCTCTGCGTAGTCCCACCATCCCCTAAAGCTTCCTTTAACCCTTTCCAACAATTTGTGAATACGTTTGTGCACTAAACGTTTTTCTGTTTAAATTTGTGCAGCGGTTTCTGTATTTCTCATCGAACCCTGGCTGATACGCGCAACAAATACAAGGACTAAGTGAAACGAATGAAGAAATGAACTTGGACTACATCGGGGAACTTTCTGCAATGAAATCCTGGCGCTCCAGATTGCTGCTTTCTCAGTGTCCATTCCACCTGGCGCCTGAGGATTAGCCCGACTGCTCTTTCTAAACCTCAGTCCTAGAGACCTAGAGATGGAGCCGGGCAGCGAATCTCCCTGCCCACCGCCTGATCATGCCTCCTGTGGCCGATTTCCGCAGCACCTCAGCTTTCCAAGATGGCCTCCTGTCACTGCCTGGGACCTGCTTGCTTCTGTGCCCCTAACAGATGTGGCCTTTCCCATGGCCCTCCTATCATCTACAAGCTTGAAGGATATGGACAAACGTGCTATGACCTTGGAGGTACCAGCTTGGCAGGAGTCAGGATTGGTTTCAGACGGGATGTCCTATCTTCCCCGTGTGGCATCGCCTGCTTGATCCATGACTCTTCTAGGATGTGTCACACTATCTTAGCTCATGCCATCAGTGTTATCAATGAAGTGTGCTATGGCCAGACCAGCAGCATTAGAGATGGCCGCAGATAGAGAAGCCCTTGGTTTTTAGAGCAGTGGTTCTCAACTTTCCTAATGCCACGTCCCTTTAGTGCAGTTCCTCATGTTGCGGTGACCCCACTTCATAACTGTAGCAACGGAAATAATTTTATGGTTGGGGGTCACCACAACATGAGGAACTGCATTAAAGGGACGTGGTATTAGGAAGGTTGAGAACCACTGTTTTAAAGAGTCTTGGAAGATACATGAGCTGAATCTCACACCATTAAGCCCTACAGCCACCAGAGAAAATACATCGTATTTTTTTTTTCCCCAGAAAAGAAAAATTAGTCAATAGACTTGAAGAAATCACGAGGTTACATTCTGGAGAAAACCACCCCATCAGTATTGAATTCTGATTCTCTTTACATGCAGCTCTGGGTGCCTCGCAATGGCAGTCATTCCGGATAAATTGTGCCCTGATGTCTCAGCAACAGCCACATTCACTGAAGCATCTGTAGAGGTTTCAGAGAGAGCCTGCATTTAGAAGGATAAACCAGCCCCGCTCTTGCCACTTTGATTTGTATTTAGAATCAGAACAGATTTCTCTGTCCATGGCCCATGGAAGACACACCAAATCTATGTCTGGAATCGCTAACTAAACTTCAAAGAATAGATGTTTTTTCCTAACCTCGTTGTCATGTCTAGACATCTGTGGGTTATTGAATCTAAGCAATCTAAAACATCGAGCCAATGTCCCCCAAACCGAATTCAACCTGTAGTTCGCTAGTAAGAGTGCCATCAAGAGTTGTAAAATGAGACCTTCAGTGCAAAACTCATTGTGGACGGACTGAGGAAAGAACCTGTTATTTGAATGCCTTCCGACTAGGGCAGCGGTTCTCAACCTGTGGGTCACGACCCCTTTCACCGGGGTCACCTAAGACATCCTGCATATCAGATATTTACATTACGATTCATTAACAGTAGCACAATGACAGCTATGAAGTAGCAACGAAAATAATTTTATGGTTGGGGGTCACCACAACATGAAGTGTGTTAAGGGTCACGGCATTAGAAAGGTTGAGAACCACTGAACTAGGGGATGCAGACAGGGAGCAAGCATTCACTCACTGATTTTATTGGTGCTGATATAAGGGCACACACAAAAGGTACCAGGGAGGATGGAGGGATGTGAGAAAGTTGAAGGAATCAGAAAAATTGCTAATTGCACCAACTTTCCGATAACATACATTTGCATGAAAACCGGTTTTCCATTCACAAAGCACATAGCAAGTTTTCTTCCTTTAAAATGTAGACTCTTTTAAATTGATGTTAGATGGTATTTTGAAGGGAAAAATAATAGTGGTTAGACAATCATGAACTTTATAGAGTGTTTCCCATATTTCATGGGTACATATTTCAAGTATCTACATGGCCCTATACAGAGTCATTAGGATATTATTGATCTACTATGCTGTACATCTGACACAGAATAATATTAAATGTCCATTGTAATTAAAAAATGAAAAATATTGCCGAGACCGGTTTGGCTCAGTGGATAGAGCGTCGGCTTGCAGACTGAAAGGTCCCAGGTTCAATTCTGGGCGGGGGGCATGTACCTTGCTTTTGGGCACATCTCCACTGTGGGGCATGCAGGAGGCGGCTGATCAATGTCTCTCTCTCATCGATGTTTCTGACTTTCTATTCTTCTCCCTTCCTCTCTGTAAAAAATCAATAAAATATATTTAAAAAAATGAAAAATGTTGAAAAAGACATGGCACTGTGGCCTATGAGAGGAGGCTTATTGGCATAGCTGGAGCTAAAGAAAAAGCATCCTTTCCCTTTGTCCCTTGTAAGAAAAGGGACAGTCCAGCGGAAGAACCTCTAGAAGAGGTGAGAGTCCAGCCTGTTGGAGACCTTCCTGCATTCCTTCCTGTTTTTAACCAGTCTCTCCTTTAGTCACGAGGAATAAAATTAAAAAAAA
>PVJN01000349.1:192500-217183 GCA_004026805.1 Lasiurus borealis | reverse complement strand
CTCTATTCTTCTGCTTCTGCTATAGCAGGTTCTGATGCCGGTCAAGTTTCTGCTGTCTCAACTTTCTGTTGTGTCCCCTCCTCCCCAACTTGCAATAGATACCTGAGAGCTTAACATGTAACATAAAAGAAATGTCTAGAATGTGTATATATACCACATATGGAAGACAAAGAGCCTAGGGAGATATTTAAGGTCAAACTCCACTTTGCTAAGATACATTTGACCCACAGACTCCAAAGAAAAATATCTGATCTTTTTCACCCAGAGATGCCCTCAGTATCAGGTAGTATATGGGGAGAGCTGGCCTCCAGAAGGGTGCCTCAATTATAATACCATTTTACAAATAGACATCTTTTGCAGAAGTAAGTCAATAGTTGGAAGTCCCATATGTCCAGGCTTTCTTTACTATAAGAGAGAAACCAGGTTACATAAGGACTGTAAAATCAATCCCTTACTCTTGACCATATTAACACAGGAACCACGGGGAAAAAAAAGTGGAGGGCACACCATTACCAGTGCCCCATTTTAACCCTCTTATTCACCATACCCAGGGGCGCTCGAGAAAACATATCCTCCAGCAGTGAGATCCACACTTAAACCGGACTTGGTCTCTAACCCAGGGTTCTGCATCTCTTAGTTGAACAGGCAGATGGAGAGTTTGGCCCTACTCTGGTACAGATTCCTTTATACTCTGGGATTTAAGTCAAATTTAATTGATCTAGGAAAATTATTAGATGACCCAGTCAAGTATATTGAGGTCTTTCAAAGTCTCATCCAGATGTTTGATTTCTTTTATAGAGACATTATGCTTTTATTGTGCCTAATTCACCCACTGAGAAATAAACTATACTAGAACAGGTGAAGGAACTTGGGGACCAACATTATATTACCTATGCTCGAAGTGTAGAGGACCCCAAGGAAAAGAAAAAACATTCTTAATAGGACATGAGGCAGTTCCCCCAATGAACCCCCAACTGGGAGGCTGACTGAGAAATATGGGAATTAAGACATTGCCAGGGTGAATAATTGAGGGCCTATGGTGTAGTAAAACCAAAGCCATCAGTTACTCTGGGCTGGCCACTATTACACAGTGGGGCAGATGGAACCCTTCAGCCATTTTAGAGAGACTCAGGGAGGCACTGGTTAAGCACACTAACATGGCCCCCAATCCTACGGGTGGACAACTGATTTTGAAGGATAAATTTATTACCCAGCCAACTCTAGACATCAGGAAAAAGTTACAGAAATTGGCTATCGGTTCTGAGAGTATCTTAGAGAACCTCTTGAAAGTTGTCGCCTGTATTTTATAATAGATATCAGGAGGAGAAAGAGAGAAAAAAATAAGAGAGACCAGGCCAAGGCTAGAAAATGTAGAAGGTCCATTTCTAGCCTTGGAGTGGCCCCACTCCAAGAAGCCAATACGGCTCTCCACGCAGGATGTGGAGTTGGGCAGTTAGTCGTAGTCACTTGTTACAACTGCAGCCAAACTGGACATATGCACCAGATTTTCCCCAAGAGGCAAGGAAACTATCCCCTAAACCCTGTGATATCTGTAAAGGAGATCACTGAAGGCTGGGCTGCCCTCAGATATGAAGGTCCCATGTAGCAGAACCAACAATTCAGCTGGTCCAACAGGATTGATGGGCCCAGGATCCTCAGAGGACTGTCATTTCCTCCGAGGATCACCAGGTAATCCTGACTATTGAGTTCAAGGAAATTAATATCACCCTCAATACTGGAGCTACTTTCTCTGTACTCTTTTTGAACTGTGGTAAATATTCTTCAGAGGCTGTGACCAACACAGGAGTATCTGGGAAACTGCTAAAGAGATATTTTTCCCAATATTTAGGGTGCAGTTGGGATGAGTTGTCCTATTCCCATGCCTTCCTGAAAGCCCTCATGCCCCTTTTAGGATGGTATAGCTTAGTCCACCTGAGAACAATTATGCATACGTGCCTAGAACAAGTACCATGTTTTCCACTGATAGAGGCTGAGATCAACCCTGACATTTGGCTACCCAGAACACAAGGTCCTTTATTGTCCTGGGTTAGTGGGAAATAAGATTCTAAGGCTAAAGTCCCAGTCCCTCCTTTGGGAGCACTCATTTGTTTACTTTAGGGGTTGTTTTTGTTTCTGTTTTGAAATAGGATAAGATCTCCTTATATGTAAGATTTCATGCTGTTACAGTCTACTCAAGAAAGACAATTATGGAAAATAAATCTTCCAACCCTCCCCAAGTTTTTCTCCTAGATAGGGCCAGAGCTTCACAAGAGCCCTGGGGCAGGGGTCAAGCCCATTTTATAAAGAAAAAATATTAAAGTCTTTGGTAACTTAAATTTTTGGAGTTCTGCTTGGTTAAATAGTAAAAATTATTTAATATCTAGGTATTTGGAAATATTAATTCTAACTAATTGGAAATAAATTATATGACTTTGATGTAATTAAAAGCATGAGGAATGGGGATGCATTTTGAAAGAAAAAGAAAGTGGGTTCTAAAGATGGTTATATCTGAAAGTTGTAAGTTTTGTGAAGAAAGGTGTATGAAAGTTTCAGAAAGGTTTCTGAAAGTTATAGAATGTTTGTAAAGATAAATGTTGAAAGGAAATTATATTCATGGCACAAGCCAGCAAGCCAGGAAAAGTGGAATAGGGAACTGAGATGGTTGAACAGCAGTTTGGAGCCATCTAGTAAATCCTATATTCCCTAAACCATGAACTCTTAAGAGTAAATGATTTGCATTTTTCCTCCCTAACCAGAGGGTAAATTGTTTATATCAACTTACTCAGGGAGACAGGTATCTTAGAGGAAACTGCCCAGAGAATTGCTGCAGAACAGGATCAAATAGATTTGCTGGCAGCAGTAACCCTCCAAAATCAGAGAGTGACCTCCTCACAGCTGAGAAAGGGGTATATGCCTATTCCTAGAGGAAGAATGCTCTTTCTATACCAATGAGTCTGGCATAGTAATGGATAGGGCCAAAAATCTAGTTGATAGAGCCTCAAAGTCTGACAACTTTTGGAATCTTGGGACATTTGGCTACAGAATCTTTACGTCTCTGGCTTCAACTTCTAATTGGACACCTCTCAATGCTTGTTAAACTTCCTAATTAATTTTGTTTCTTCTTGAAGCTATAAAACTCCAGATGGTCCTACAGATGGAACTACAAATGCAGGCAACTTTCTTACCTGGACCCCTATCAGATAGGCAACCTCTGATGGACCCTGACAGCTTCTTCCAATCAATACCCCCACTCACCAGGAAGAAGCTAAAGTGGCCATCACCCCTGTTCCCATCAGCAGTTGGGGTTCCTAATTGGAGGGTGGGACTGAGAGGAGTTAGAAATAGTAGTGGCAGACAGAGTAAGGAACGGAAGCAGGAAGAAGCATGGACATGACAGTTGGAGCCAGCTGAAACCACAAAATGTTTGTATTACAGAAAAACAGATGTCAGAAACAGGGAAATGGTATGTCATGAGAAAAAGATGTTTTTCTTCAAGTGTAAAATAAAATGATGCAAAAGAAATGGAGAAAGAGGGGAGGAGGAGGAGGAGTGAATGGTAGACTTTGAAATTGTTGCTAAGCTAATCAGAGGGTGACACAGATAAACAAGGGTTGGGTTTTTAACAGATATAAGGGAGAAGAACAAAATGCTTCAAAGGCAACCTATTTGGGTCCCCTCCCCAAGCCAGGAGTCTGTATTTTATTACAACAAACTTCTGCTTTCTTGAGCTCCTTTAGTGCACTGTTTCATTCTTCTATTCCATGAGACATGACCCTGGAAAGAATTCTTGCTCAACCAGTTCTGGTATTACTATCATCCTATGGAAATGTGTATTTTAGCTTCTGCCATCGCGGTGAATTAAAAAGTGTCCTTATTCTGTGGATCATATTCTGAGAAAATTATGTGAAAAATCATTGACTCCTTCATTGCCAGAATGTATTCCTCAATCCTTGCTGTTACTGCAGTGCTTCAGCATGATGAAATTCAGATGTTATTGTGGTGGTAAAATATAAACCCAGACCAGAATTGGTGCAGGGATATTTTTGCCTTATAAAGTTGAAATATCCATGGGCAAGGTACTGGTGAATAACTGGACTCCAAATTTGGAGTCAAATTTGGTAGGACCTTATTGGCTTTTTATTCTTGACCAGCTTTCAGCCATTGTTATTTTGTGTCTCCCAGCAAAGGAGGTGCAAATTTAGTAGCCCTACCAAAGGCTTGACATTTGGTAAATAACCACATGTTGTGACAATGCCACTTTTGCTTCAGTAGGCAGTCATTGACTGCAAGGGTGCTTGCATAGTGAACATATCCTTTGAATGTTGCCAGAAGAGAGATAATAAGCATGTTTGCATTCCAGATCAGATTTGCCTAGAGGGGTAGGAGGGAAGTGGGCAAGCTCACTTATGCAATATCACTGGAGGAACAGGTGGTAGGAAATATAAATTCAAGGAACAATTGAATAAGCAATGAATATCAGGAGTGTATTTTGTGGAACTATGGAAGATGTATCCACCAAGAGGAAATTGTTACTCGGATTAATTTATTTAGATATTATCTATAATTATTTCCCTCCTATTCTCAAGAAAAAGTTATAACGTAGAGGATTCTCTTAAAGGATGAGTTCTCTGTTGTTAGTTTATTTGTTTTGTTGTGGAGAATTTATGTGGGGAAATTTTTCTAAAGTGGTGGGGGGTGAGCTGGGCAGAGATCTAGTGAGAACTTTGAGATTAGAGAGGTTCCTGAGAGCATCACTCCATATGTGTTCAGTAAATTAATAGGGATAGTTATAAGAATAATCCTATTGATTTTGCCATGCAAAGCATTTACTTTTTCCTTTGCAATATGGAGAGACTTGAGCAAATATTTTAATATTTTATTTGTAGGTTTGTGGTTATTTGATTCTCTGAATACAACATTATGCTAAGATTTGAACTTACATCAAGTTAGATGTATTTAAGGTATTTTTTCTTTAGTTCTTTTTTTAACTGAAAATATGTTTTTTATTAATTTCAGAGAGAGAGGAAAGGAAAGGAAAGGAAAGGAAAGGATAGGAAAGGAAAGGAAAAAGAGGGAAACAGCAATGTGAGAGAGATACATCAATTGGTTGCCTCCTGTTTAACTCCAACATGGGCTTGTGCCCTGATAGAGAATTAAACTGGTGGGTTTTTTTTTTTGTGCATGGGAGGACTCTCAACCACTGAGCAACACTGGTCAGGGCTTTTTCTTTATTTCTTAACTAGAGGCCCAGTGCAACAAAATTCATGCACTGAGGGGGATGAGATGTCCCTCAGCCCAGCCTGGACCCTCTCCAATCTAGGACCCCTCAGGAGATATTGACTGCTAGTTTAGGCCTGATCCTGCAATCGGCAGTTGGACATCACTCTTGTAATCCAGGATTGCTGGCTCCTAACTACTCACCTGAGTGCCTGCCTGATTGCCCCTAACCACTTCTGCCTGCCAGCCCAATTGGCCCCAACTGCCCTCCCCTGCAGACCCTGTCCTTTCCAACTGCCTTCTTCTGGAGGCCTTGTCCCTCCCAACTGCCCTCTCCTGCAGGCTTGGTCCCCTCCTACTGCCCTCCCATGCAGGCCTGGTCCTCCACAACTGCCTTCCCCTTCAGGCCTTGTCTCTCCCAACTGCCCTGCTCTGCAAGCTTGATCTCACCCATTGCTCTCTCCTGCAGGCCTGGTCCCCCCCAACTACCCTTCCCTGCAGGCCGGGTCACCTGCAACAGCCCTCTGTTGCCAGCCTGGTTGCCTCTAACTGCCCTCCCCTCCAGGACTGGTCACCTCCAACTGCCCTCCTTTGCCAGCCCAATTGCCTACAATTGCCCTCCCCTGCTGGCCTGATCACCTAAAACTGCCCTCCACTGTTTGCCATCTTGTGTCAGCCATCTTGTAGTGACCATCTTGTGATGATGTGGGGAAAGCCATCTTGTGATGATATGGGAGGTGGCCAATTGTGGCAGCCATCTTGTGACAATGTGGGACAACCATGTTGTAATGACATGGAGCTGCCATCTTGTGTTGACACAAGATTGAGATGTTACCTAGGCTTTAATTAGTATAGATGGAAAACTAGAATTTATTTATTTATTTATTTATTAAATCTTTATTATTCAGATTATTACATTTGTTTCTCTTTTTTCCCCTCCATAGCTTCCCTCCCCTAACTCCCGCCCTTCCCTCTGCCCTTACCTCCCTTCCATTGACTTCATCCATAGGTGTATGATTTTTGTCCAGTCTCTCCCTGTACACTCCTTACCCCTTTCCCCCTGAGAATTATCAGTCCACTCCCTTTCTGTGCTCTTGATTCTATTATATTCACCAGTTTATTCTGTTGATCAAATTTTTTATTCACTTAATTTTTAGATTCACTTGTTGATAGATATATATTAGTTATTCATAATTTTTGTCTTTTACCTTTTTCTTCTTCCTCTTCTAAAAGAGTACCTTTCAGCATTTCATATAATACTGGTTTGGAGTTGATGAACTCCTTTAGCTTTTTCTTCTCTGTGAATCTCTTTATCTGCCCTTCAATTCTGAATGATAGCTTGCTGGATAGATTATTCTTGGTTGTAGGTTCTTGCTATTCATCACATTGAATATTTCTTGCCACTCCCATCTGGAGTGCATCATTTCTGTTGAGAAATCAGCTGACAGTCGTATGGATGCTCCCTTGTAGGTAATTAATTGTTTTTCTCTTGCTGCTTTTAATATTCACTTTGTCTTTTGCTCTTGGTATTTTAATTATGATGTGTCTTGGTGTAGTCCTCTTTGGATTCCTTTTATATGGGATTCTGTGTGCATCCTGGACTTGTAAGTCTGTTTCTTTTACCAGATGTGGGAACTTTTCAGTCATTATTTCTTTAAATAGGTTTTCAGTATCTTGCTCTCTCTCTTCTTCTGGCACCCACACAATTCTGATGTTGGTATGCTTGAAGCTGTCCCAGAGGCTCCTTACATTATCTTCACATTTTTGGATTCTTTTCTCTTCTTGCTTTTCCAGTTGAGTGTTTTCTGCTTCTTTATAATTTTTTACTTGATTCTTGCCTTCCTCTAGTCTGCTGTTAGGACTCTGTATAATATTTTTTATTTCAGTCAGTGTATGTTTAATTTCTAGTTGGTCCATTTTCATCTCTAGTTGGACCTTTTCCATCTCTAGTTGGTCCTTTCCCATCTCTAGTTGGATCTTTTGCATCTCTAGTTAGTCTTTTTTCATCTCTTGGCTCTCACTAACTTTATCCAACTTTTCTAGGATATTCTTGAAAAACCTTATAAGCGTGGATTTGAACTCTATATCCAATTGTTTGTTTTCCTCCATTCCTTTTGTTTGTGATCCCTTCCCTTGTCTCAGCATTTTCACTATGCTGAGAGAACTTCTGTGTTGGATTCAGCCTTATGATACCAGACTTGCAAACCCGCAGAAGCCGCTCTGTTAAGCTTGAGATGGGTTGAATCTCAGGGCTTAAGGGATCACCTTGCCTTCCAGTCAGCCCTGCCCACCATGGCCCCTGAGTCTCACGTGACTGGGTAATGGCTGAAGTGGTCCTTTTGCACATGCACAGTGCCTCTAGACCACTGCCTTTCCGGCTCCCCTGCACTCTGGGATCACACGAGTCTGGGTCCCCAGGGTTTCACCTGAAACTGGGGCTTAGTGGAGTCAGAAGTGATACAGTTGGGAGAGTCTGTCTCCTGCCCACTCGCGGAAGCCAGCAGCACAATCAGCAGTCTGTCCTCTGCGTGCAGTGCTGTGTATGCCACCAAACCTCTGATCTTTTGTGACTCCCCTAAATTTCCATGCATCTCTCCCTTTTCACAGTGCAAACTCCTCCCATATGAGTTTGGACTGAATCTGGGGTTTAGTGTCGTAGGATAAGGGGTTCAATGCTTTGAGAGTCTCTGTTTCTCTCCCACCAGAGAAAGCTAGCCAGGTACTCCAGCACCTGCTCTCTCCATGTGCGAGTCTCTGTACTTCAGCTTTTTGCAGCTCCTCTGGGTCTCCATGAGCCCCTCTCTTTCCCTCTAGTTGTAGAATTTCCACTCAGCCAGCTTTCCTGTGGTTCTGGATGATGTCCGTTCTGCCTTTTAGTTGTGGTTTTGAAATTGTTGTGCAAAGCAGCAGTGTAGGTGATTACCTATGACTATGCCACCATCTTGGATTCTCCTGGGAAACTAGAATTAAAAAAAAAATTTGCCTCTTCATCCATACAAATATATTTTCTATAATAATATCTTCATTAAAAGCAATATCTCCATTAACATTTGAATAGAGCATCATTACAAGACAGTCACAATAAAAAATAGTCTCCCTATTTGTTAATTTGTCTTTTTGCTCATTTTATAGTCAAATCAGTTACAACAGAGTTTAGGTAAATGAAATATTCTCCTGTCATCAATTATAAGTTAATATAGTCTATTCTGCAATTTATCTTGAAGGCAGGCTTTAATCTTCCCACACATATTAGAATAAATGAAACTAATTTCAGTCCATTTTACCACTGCATAAACTGAGATTGTTAAAAAGTAGACTAAGTCATATGGGTGATATTAGTATAAATCTCAGAATTTGAAATTTGCCATTGTCTCAAAACTCATAGAAAATTTAACCTCCTACTGATAAAATTTAATTGACAACTTTTGCACTATTATGAGAATGCACTTGTAATTATATGTAATCTACTATTAAATTCTAATTAAAGACTATAGAAATAACCCCCCTATTTGAAATATTAATAATGCTGTTTGTGATATAATATTATATATATGATTCTGGAAAGTAAAATTATGTGTCATTCAAGATGTCACACATAAATGTAGAATGAAGTCTAAATGAATGGTGCTTTTTAAAATCACCAAACAAATTATAAATCCATTAAAGACAGATATGTAAAAATGATCTTCTAGAATAAAAAGTGCATATACTACCTGTTTACTATTATTCCAAGTACATGAATTAATCGTTATAAGAAATATAATACCTGGTTACTCATACTATGTATCTGAAATCTGTCATACTAATTGTTTCTTTTAGAAATACAGATAATTGTAATCGAGTGATTGTCTTTGTTCTAAGCAATAGATTTTCATTACATTTGAAAAATATAATTAATAATAATTATATTATTACAACTGCACAATATTAATTATAATTACATTTTAATTAAGAGCTCTAATTCCATTAAAAAGTAGAAGTAATTTTCAAACTTAAGGTATTCTTTCAAATCCTAAATGTTGTTTTTTTGAATTATTGTTATTCTCTTTAGAATAAGTATTTTCTCTTTTTACCTAATTCACCTCATAATGTCCTGAATATATTGTATTTTTTATTCAATATTCATCTTTAACCAATAAAAGAAGAATCAAATCAATCAGAAAACTAGTTGTACAAGTTATTTCTGTTTGTTAAAAGTGAGGAGGGTTTATTGTTGTTAAAAATTCTTGAGTTAATGTATTTTATTGAATTGACCAATTATAATAGCCCAGATGGCAGACTATTGGTCTCTAAATTTTGTAGAAAGGATACAATTTATTTGACAATAACATATAAATTCTTAGGACACTACATCAGTGAATCAATTTTATTTTTAAAATATATTTTTATTGATTTCAAAGAGGAAGGGAAAGGAAGAGAGAAGAGATAGAAACATCAATGATGAGAGAGACCAGGCATGTACCCTTGACCTGAATTAAATCTAGGACCCTTCAGTCCACAGGTTGACCCCCTAAACACTAAACCAAATCAGCTAGGGCTCAATTTTATTTTTAGATGTATTTGAGGTTATCTCCAGATATATAACTTTGAATCTTAAAAATAAATCAATAACAAAATATTTGGGAATGAATTATAAAAACACTTCAAATAGGGATATGCTAATTTTGACCCAGTCTCTGGATTATTTAGTCAATTCTGGAGCATGTTTAGTTCTTACAACTGTCTCACAGTATAACAAAATATTAGATGACCATTTTCTAGATAAAATAATAGCTTCTTTACAATTCTCCAAACTATAAGCTCTAACCATTGGAAATATCACTAGAATTCCAGGATGGATTAGATTATACTAATATTGAATTTGCAGAGGAAAGAGGATTTTAAGGGAGAGTGAGAGAAAGATAGAAACATCAATGATGAGAGAGAATCATTAATTGGCTGCCTTCTGCACACCCCCAATTAAGCCTGCAACCCAGGCATGTACCTTTGACTGGAATCGAACCAATCAGTCTGCAGGCTGACACTTTAGCCACTGAGCCAAACCAGCTAGGGCAGGAAATAGGATTTTAAATGTATTTTGATCAATCCTTGCCTTGGAGTTTTGAAAAGCCTTTCTTATGACACAAAAGCCAGATGTACATGCTAAATATCTCACCAGGTTATGTAACAGTATGCCAAAAAAAATAAAAAATCATTTCTCTGTGTTTTGCAAGGGGATCCTAAATTACAGAATAACATATGAAAAAGCCAAAGACTTCAATTTCTGATTCAATAGGGATTTGCATTTTTAGGGTACTAGTTGATCATGATACATGAAATTTCTTGATTGCACTTCTAGGACTACCCATCAAAGTGCTAAACATATCAGGATCAATTAGAATAAATACATTTGTAATAAAAGGGAGAAATATAAAATATTTTATTACAAATGTATTAGAATAAATACATTTGTAATAAAAGGGAGAAATATAATACCAAAGCCATACTATCACGGAATAGAGCATTTCATCCATAAATAAAAATCCAGACTTTGATTCAAATATAACCAAATGTTGAGGTCACTGGAGTTCATCTTTATTAAATAAATGGATTTAAAACTACCCAGGCATCATATTAGAAACTTATAGGGTAAAGAATATTACAGAATTTGGAGATATGGATTGGCTGGAAATGAATTTTTCTTAACACGATCTTAACTTAAGCATATTTCAAATACTCCTTTGACTTTAACACCATTGTTATATGGTTTCTTTGTTTTGAGAAGAAATTAATAACTAAAACCAATATATTACTGAGGTATGAAAATGCTAATTAAAACACAGTCTATCTACTAGGAAATGATCTGGCTGCGATTATTTAGGCTCCATTGATTGCCAAGGTTGTTGGCTAATTTAACTGGATAGGTAGATATCCTCCTTATTCACATTTCCCTCACAGGACAATTTCTTGAAGTTGCATGTTAGGGAGAGTGAGTTCCTAAAAATCAGATGAATGTTGAGTGAAGTGTGAAATATATGGCCAAAAGTGAACAAGTTATTATATTTGTGTGTGAAATCCTTCAATCAGGACTAGCAACATAATTTGAAGGGATCAGCATAACATAAAAATGTAAGACAAATTGTTAAAAAATCTTTAAAATTTCAAAACAGCAATAGCAGAACACTAAACCAAGTGTGGACCTCTACTGAGTATGAAGGCTCTGTGCTATTGTATAGGCTGCATGCTCAGAAAGCCACCCTGCCACCCCGGGTATAGGAGTCGTGAATGTAGAAAATTCTTAGGATTTTAAAAAGATAGCTCAGTTGTTATGTTAAAAAATATAAGTGATATAGAGATAGATGATACGTCCAAGAACCAGTTGGGAAAGTTGTGATAATTATGTAATTAAAATACACATTCTGATGGCTACTAACATGATACATATATTTACTGTGAAAGGGAATGTTGGGTGGCTTAATAGATATGGCTAATTGAAACGATTCTGAGTAGTATATAGCATGCACTCGGACTAGTTTCTACCACTAATTTGGAATTCAGCAGAACAATGTGAAGTCTTTTACTACTTAATTAAACTTTTGTAATGCCTGTTTAACCAAGATGAATAAAATACATAAATTGTATGAGATGACATCTCATACACACAATAAAAGAGAAATGTAAAAATCAGAACAGTGGGTACATTAAACTGAGTCTTAATAATTGAAACCAATTTAATCATTTGAGATTTTATCCTAGCTGACGTAATACTGTAGCAGTTATATTCTAATTGTAACCTGTTTCATTTTACTCTGCCTTTGTAGTTAATTATTACAGTCAATTTGTAAAATGACATGGTTCCACATTTGCATAGGTCACTATTAAATAAATGAATAGCTGAAATTACTCTAGCATTGAAGTGTCAACTTTGGTAGAAGTCAAGAGGACTTCAAATGTTCTTGTAAAATCCCTTAATGTGTTAATGACCACTATTAAACTGCAATTAAAAGGCCAGAAAAATGCCTAAAACAGTTAATAGAAAAATAGCACAGACACAATTAAAATTATTCTGGAATTTTTTGACTGATAGAAAATAAAGTGGTAATCTGTAAAAGATGTAGTGTGAATCTATTTCCAACTGAAGGCAGATTTGACAGTTTAATGATAACAAATCACAGGCTGCCTTTTGGGGAAGCATTGAATGTCAGCTTGAAATTAACATCAGTGGTAAACAAGACAATGTGATGACTTTACCTTGTATTTAAATTACTACTTATAATGTTACTAAATAATAGCTTTAAATACTTTGGTGTCCAGATTACTGATATATAGTCTATCTGTGTGAGATAAAGAGAGAAAGTACTGAAAGAGGATATGTTTAAATTTTTGTCATCTTAAATAAAGGATAACTGCTATGACTTCACTGTGTACTCTTGTGAGAGTTGCCTGAAAACCTTTCACTGATTCTGCTGTTCATTAATACCCTAACATTGTCATTAGAGCACTTCATTCAGCATAGACATTTTTCCAAGTATCAGGGATTTTAACTTGGAAATATACCAGGAAAAGACTTACTGAAAATTATACATAAATACTCAACTTGAAAGAAACATCTTAAACCAGAATAGATTGGACACTTCAACAAAAAAATACTTATGCAAATTATAATCTGGGTAATGGTTTTTATTTTTTTGTTATAATCTACCCAGATTATTTCTTCTTCACCCAGATTTCACAAAATGTGAAAATCACCTACATTTTTTCTTTACTAAGTATAAGACATGGATATACCAAAATGTTTGTGCTAAAATATACTTTACTATATTTGCCTATAGGCATGCTGGCTAACTATAGTTGTAAATACAAATGAAAAAAAAACAACACAGCAGTATAGTTATTAGAGTAACTTAAGTATGAACCCATCCGTAGACATATCCCTTTTCCATATTTTAATATTTCAGCCAAAACTATTTTTTGCCTTGAGTCATTTATATGATCCTGCTTCTATATTTAAATTCATATGTAAATTTCATTATTATTTTAAGCAGACATATGTTCAAGATAAATTTATGGATAACACTAAATCCTTAATAATGGCATCTTATTCATCTCTGATCACTGATCTTAATGATTGGTGGAATATAACATTAGTGGTGTGCTTCAATGGTGCATAATATTTATGTACTTTTAATGTCAACTACAGCAAAAATCACTTGACCCATATCTAAAATGTAACCAGTGGGGAAAGTTGCATTAAATACTCACTACCATAGAAATGTTTTATAGTAGCTTAAGAGAGAAACAAAATACCTATTTTACTAGGGCAACCAAATATTAGAAGTTCTTTAAGTGTGTCAACGTGAGGTTCCATACTGGAAGCACAAGTTGATATACCATTTTTTAGATTCCTTGAAGGCCTAATGGCCAAAAATAGTTAGGAGAACATTTATAAGCAGTACAGCACTAAGTGTACTGAACAGTTGAGAGTGAATATTTCCAAAGTTGTATGACCCCTTTTTAAAAGGTCATGGGAAAATAGTTTGGGGCAATTATTAATTCCTCCCAAAGGGCATTTAAATTTTTTATATTACATTTCTATTAAAATAGTACCATATACATTTTATAAAGTAAAATTATATTTTATTGGCAGTTCTTTTTACAAAAATTCATTTTCTTACCTTATAAGTTATCCTTAACAGTGAAACATTTTCTTATAATTTTTGTCCTAAAAGAAAAATGAAAGAAGAAAAAAAGTCTAGTAGTTACTTCTTGTTTATAACATTTGAATCAGTGAAACAAAAGTACTTATTTGAATGTCACTAATCCACTAACCCAATGTACGTAAAATGGCAATTGAAATAAGGTTATGCTGTTTTCTGTGTCTCAATCTTAAAAGCTTTCTGAAAAGCTGTTTCACTGACTGAAAGGCCTTCAGTCTCATGTATCACATTGCAAATCCATAAGGTGCAATAGGAGTAACTGTCATCAATATAACTTTTTTCTTTTGTAATGGTTGTACTCTATTATGACAAAAAAAAAAAACACAAAAACATGTTTTGCTATAAACAATCTACACTGTACCAAGAGCAAGAGTAAGGACAGAAATCAGGGCCTGAATTAGAAGTCTTCCAGGGAAAGTAGAAGATGCTCAGCTTTGTCCAGCTACCAGAACATGTTATGCTTGATAAATATCAGGGGCAGAAGAAAAGTCCAGTGATTTTCAACCATTGTGCTGCAAGAAATTTTAAGACAGGCAATAACAGACTATTTAGTCAGGGACTCTGAACTCTTTTTCCTTAAATTGTCAAATAAAAAATGACAGCAGCTGACACAACAATAACCACCCAGTGTGAATTGCCTGTCTTGAATCATACATATATAGATTATATAATAGAATTGTATCTTATTGGTCATGTGACCTAATAAAGTTAAATCTGATTGGTTAATTCTTGGTAACAGAAATCCTTATATACAAATATAGGCACCTGCTTTTTTAAAAAGTCACTTTGGACCAAAATAGGTAGATAATTATTATTATTTTTTTAAATAAATCAACATTATGCCTATATTTTTTTCAGATGGGAAAAAAAAACATGTTGTTGTGCTGCAGGATTTTAGTAACTCTTTTATGTGTGCCATGAAGTGAAAAAGATTGAAAATCACTGGTCTAGTCTATTACCAAGCTACTGGTATCCTTGATGAGCTAACTTCAAGAAAGAAGTAGACAGGTAGTGGATAGGGAAACATTGATGAGATTTAATATTTAGGTGTTCATTTCCATAGAAAGATGCTTTCAACAAGAATTGTTCCTCAGTAGTTTATTTTCCTGTCAGAGAGCAGCCCTAATCATATTAGGAAATGTCCCCTAGAAATGGAGGTGTGCTAAGTGCTCTTTACACATTCATAAAGAAAGGGTTGGAGGTACTTTAGGCAACAAGTGTGAGGGATGAGACCTCTACAATGAAAGTAGTTTTTGGAAGTATTTTCAATCAATAGTTGACATTCCCTTCATGTAATTCCTTATATAGTGCCATAATATTTTTTTAATATATCATTGATTTTTTACAGAGAGGAAGGGAGAGGGACAGAGAGTTAGAAACATTGATGAGAGAGAGACATCAATCAGTTGCCTCTTACATGCCCCCTACTAGGGATGCACCCGCAACCAAGGTACATGCCCTTGACTGGAATCAAACTTGGGACCTTTCAGTCCGCAGATTGATGCTCTATCCACTGAGCCAAACCAGTTTCGGCAATGTGCCATAATAATTTAAAGATGTACTCATTTATTCAATCATTTATCCAATACATATAACCTGATCTATACTAATAAAAGGGTAATATGCTGATTAGACCAGATAGACTGGGCATCTTCCAGATGTCCTTCTGGACATCTTTCTGGACAAAGCCACAATGGTGGGGGCCAAGGCAGAGTTGTTAAGGGCAATCAGGCCAGAAGGGTAGAGCAGTTAGGGGCAATTGAGCCAGCAGGAGAGAGCAGTTAGAGGCAATCAGGCTAGCAGGGGACATGGTTGGGGGCAATCAGGCTAGCAGAGGAGAGTGGTTAGGGACAATCAGGCAAGTAGGGGTATAGGGGTTAAGGGAGATGAGGCAGGCAGGCAGAGTCAGTTAGGGACAACCAAGCCAGCAGGGAAGAGCTGTTAGGGGCATCAGGCAGGCAGACAGAGTGCTTAGGGGTTGTCAGACAGGCAGATAGGTGGATGGTTAGGAGCCAGCAGTCCCATATCGCAAGTGGATGTCTAACTGCTGGTTTAGGCCTGATTGTCCCACAGATGGTGACCAGCGGCGAAGTGGGGGGCCTGGCCTTGATCGGTTGCCCTGCAAGCTAGATAGTAGAGAAGGTGAAGGGGTGACACTAGGCAATGGCAGGGCGCGATGTGGGGCTTTGGGGCTGCGAGGCTGCAGGTGTGAGCTGGGGCCTGATTCTTCTGGCCACCCTAAGGGACCCCACCCATGCATGAATTTGTGCTCTGGGCCTCTAGTGTAACATAAAGTGCATGGTAAACAAATGATGGACATTGGGAGGAAGCAAGCAGGAGGCTCCTTTCACCTAGAGTTCTTTTACCTGGAGTCTGAAGATGGAAACTAAAAGTACAAAAAGTACATACAAATAGGAAAATAGTGCAACAGATGAGCAATTAAAGAACCATTACTCCCAGTTAGTTGGAATACAAGTTTTCAAGAAACTGATTTTTAGTGAAGTGGCAGAGTTCAGACCTAGCCAAGCAGAGTGAAGAACACTGGGGATAATGTGAACAATGGCAGAGACTGAAAGTTTAATTTGCTAGCATAAGGATACACTCTCCACCTCATTGGTGCATTAGGTCAGAAAACAGATGAAAGCCAGATGAGGAGACATCCTTCTAAAGTAAACTCTATTTGACAGGCATGGAGGGAAGGCTTAGGAGTACATGAGTGCCATAACTCAAGCTGCCCATTGGGAAGACATGTATGGTAGTGGTGTTAGGTGGACTGCTGTGATACAAGAATGGAAACACAAAGAAAAGTTACAGAGACACTTGCATATTAGGTCTGTACAAAGCATAGATTTGGAAAAGAAACATGTTAATATTTACTTATTTTAGAAGCACATTTACATAAGTCTTCTTTGGGTTTGGAAAAATTAGAGTACTCCTCTTCGGCTTGTTGGCATTGATACATAGTTCATCTGGTCTTACAGACATATAAACACAATTATGTTTTTAATGAATAACTTAATGGTTTTTCTTCCAATTGTTTTAAAAATACTTCACCATATTCAAAATATTTCATTTCTTTTATATTTTAAAATATATTTTTTATTAATTTCAGAGAGGAAGGGAGAGGGAGAAAGAGAGATAGAAACACCAGTGATGAGAGAGAATCATTGATCAGCTGCTTCTAGCACACCCCACAATGGGGATCAAGCCTGCAACTAGGGCATGTGTCCTGACTGGGAATTGAACTGTGAGCTTCTGGTTCAACCACTGAGCTACGCAGCCTGGGCTCAGTACTTTTAAAAAGTGAAATATTATTATTATAATGTGGTTTATCAAAAACAATTCAGTAACAATTGTAAAAGTTTAAAAAATATTTTTTAGATAATTTCCATCATGAGCATTCAATTTTTTTTTGTTTTGTTTTTTGAGACCGGAATTCTAATGGCTTTTGAAAATGTTTGGGGAAATATATGGGAAAGTTAAAATATATTTGAAATAGGAATAAAAAGAATAAAATGGAAGGTTCAATAGATCAGAGGAATAAAACTTAGAAGGGCACATAGGTGATTACAGCAAGAGAAAGGAAAAGGAGAGAGATAAAAATAAAGTCCTGACATACCCTTTAAAACTTCTGAAGTGTAGGAATGACCATTTTCTATACTATAGAAGAAAAGGAGGAAAATGACTTAATGAATTTAAAATATTTTATTGTAATGTCAATTAAACAGGTAACTCAGTAAATAGAGAAGAGGAAAACCTAGGTAGGGGCAAAATGAAAAATACAAATAACAGAATAAAAAAGAAACAACATATTAACAATGGAGATGGGAAGAAACTACACAGAAAAGGAAACAGGGAAACTACTGAAAGGACACATGCATGGTAGAAGTCAAGAGGAAGTTCAACTCCAGTAAGGGGAACAAAAGAAAAAAAAATAAACAAATGGCACTACATCAAGTTAAAAGTTTTTTTTTTGCACAGCACAAGAAAGCATCATCAAAATGAAAAGGCAACGCACCAAATGAAATACCTTATTCACCAATGATACATCTGATAATGGGTTTAATATCCAACATTTATAAAAAAAAATCATACAACTCAACACTTCTCCAAAGAGGACATATAAATGGGCAATAGATGTATAAAAAGATGCTCAACATCACTAATCATGAGAAAAGGACAAATTAAAAACCATAATGAGGCACTAGCCTCTGTGGTCTCAGTCGGTTGGAGAATTTTTCCATGGACAGAAGGTTAATGGGTTTGATTCCCAGTCAGATCACATACCCAAGTTGCCCTTGATACTCAGCCAGAGTACTTGCAAAAAATGTTTCTTTCTCTCTCTCTATCTATCTCTCTCTAAAAATCAGTAAAAAACACATCCTCTGGTGAGGATTGAAAAAAAAATGTCACTTCACACCCATCAGAGTTGGGATCATGAATGAATCAACACATGAATGGGTAAAAAAGCTGTGGTACATTTACATGATGGAAAACTACATAGCCATAAAAATAAGGAAATCTTACTTTTTATGAGACTGTGGATGGACCTGGAGAGTATTATGCTAAGCAAATAAGCCAATTAGAGAAATATAAATATATTATTTTACTTATATGTGGAATATAATGAACAATTAAACAATCAAACAAAATAGAAACAGATTCATAGATTCAGAGAACAGAGTAACAGCTGTTAAGGGGGTAGAAGATAGAAGATCTAAGTGGGAAAGGAGAGGATATTAAGTAAAAACAAACAAATAAATAAACAAAAAACAACAACAACAAAAAGAAAACACCCAAAACTCATAGACACAGACAGTAGTATGTTGATTACCAGAGGAAAAGCAGGGTGGGGGAAGTAGAAGAAGATAAAGGCATGATAAATGGTACCGGAAAGAGACTTGGCTTAGGGTAGTGAACACACAAGATAATATGTAGATAATGTATTATAGAATTGTGCACTTGGAAGGTACATTATTTTATTAATCAATGTCATGCCAATAAATTCAATTTTAAAAGATTAGGTTCAAATATTCCAGCTGTATAACTATGGGAAAGTTCAACTTCAAATAATGACACTCTTATTAACTTACATATTTTTAAACATTGTAAAATTATTATTTTAACATACACTTTAACTAAAATTTGATAGTCTGTGAAACTATGATTCTTAATTTTTTGAAATGAAAGTTTTGATCAATTTTCATTCTGTGATAATTGCCTTATTGTTCACTTAGAAGTATTTTTTTTTTGCTTAATTTTCAGAAGGAATGCTTTTAAATCAGCAATTACTTTGAATGCATTAGAATGATTTAGTTGCTCATATTGTTAGAAAAGTAACTAGATTCTAAACAAAAAAAGTAATTGTAAAGTTGAGAAAATGTAGATCTATTTAAAATCGAGATGACAATTGTTGAGCATTGTGATGTATCATCTTGACATGAACTGAATGATGTATATTAGTGACTGACAGTAGCAATGTCAGAATTTACATTATAGCACACACAAACTTCATGGGAATATACTATTAACACCCACAGTAAGCAGTGATGAGTAATGAGATAAAAATTGACAATGTCAATAGCCATAAGTCCTCACAGTCAAGAATAATGAACTGCTCGTGTATACATAAAAGTATATGTTCAGACATATACATAATGAAATACACCTTTCATGCTTCCCATCAAAATTAAATTTTGTCTTGCAATAAATGCTCAACACCTAAGTGACAAAGTTAATATTGATGTAGATTACATGTATACTATGTTTTCCACAAAGCACTATGTCAAAGGTCATGTTCTTTTAGAGATGAGATGGTCTGAAATATATGCTTTTCCTACCTTACATTTAAAAATGACCAAAATATATATTTTTATTTCTCTAACTTCTTCTATTTTATTCTGTGCTAATAGTTAATCTTCCGTACACTTGATCTAGAAATTCTCTAAGCATTAGATAAGGAATATTTTTCTTTTTATCATAGCTATCTCATATATTAGAATTTTTTTATAATTTAGAAAGAATGACATATTTGACTCAGAATTTTCTTTAGAAATTCAAATTTATAAGAGAAAAATAGTAATGATTAAGTATGTAAAATCTAAGTAATTTTAATAATTTAACAATGCTTTGAAAATCATGTTATGAAAGTAAAATATAACATATTGTTGTGAGTGTTTATAAAGACTGATTTATGAAAATTCTTCAGGCAATAACTTTATATTCTTTTCCCACTTAATCTTTATTTTTTTAAATATATTAAAAACCTTGTAGACCCCTCTCATAGTTGCTAAGACATCTAAGGTCAACAAAGGCATTTCACTCATTTCTGTGGATTAGTAACCCCTGCAAGCTTTGAAATCTGATGTACAGCCAAGAGAGCAGGGAGTGGGGAGACTGAAAAGGCTCACAAGTGCTATTCAGTGTCAAGTACGAGGACAAGTGGCTGCCCCTGCAGAGGCAGTGGGGCACAGGAAAGAAGCACAGTCTCACCAGCAGAAAGCCTCAGTGATCAAAATAAAACATGGCAAGAAGAAAAGGACTTTCTAATCCAAAGAAACATTCAGCTTTTGGCAGTTAAATAAAGTAGATTACTACTTCCTTAAAAAAAAGAAAAAAGATTGTTGTGAATTCTTTTTACTTCCTTTCTGAGGTAGAGTAATAGAGTTGCTGGGCTATCAGAGAAAAAACATACACTTCATAATGAGTTAACTTCAAGCTAATTACACACACACACACACACACACACACACACACACATACTTGGATTAGTATTTTTCATCATTTGCCCTTAGATTCAAATGTAATGAATAGTTATTATAAAAATCATGTTTTTTTATAATCAAAATTATTCCTTTAGTTTTATTGCTATATTTCAAATATTATGTATACAAATTCACACATTTATTCTTCTGTTATATATTCTCAATATATATTTATAATATAGTAAAAATATTGTATTTTATATATACAATGTAAATTGTGTAGACCAAACTAAGATTTTTCATTGGTTCATGTGAGCAACATGCAGCTCTTTGACTCTTTGAGTTTTTAGCAAAGGCCAGTTTAGGAGTACCCTAATTAAGTTTAAGTTTAAAAAATTTGGATCTTAAAGGAAATTATAATCATTGTACTGTTGATGACTAATGAGTTTGACTAATGAGTTTGAAGACCACTGGTATATATATATATATATATATATACACACACACTCTGAGTGGAAAGATTATGATGATCTTGGAATGCATAATAATCTGGCCATTCAGTATACATATTAGAGGCCCAGTGTATGAATTCGTGCATGAGTGGGGTCCAGCCAGCCTGGCCAGGGGGAGGGGACATGGGCAGTTGGCCAGCCTGCCTGCTGGTTGAACTCCTTGTTAACTTGACATCTCTCATGCATTTTTTAAAATTTCAGCTTGCGTTATTTCAGATATATTTCTTTTTCTTTTTTTTAAAATTTATTTTATTGATTTTTTTTGCAGAAAGGAATGGGGAGAGATAGAAAGTTATAAACATCGATGAGAAAGAAACATAGCCTTTGATTATATAGGATATACACTGAGTGGCCAGATTATTATGCATTCAGAAATCATAATCTGGCCACTCAGTGTGTGTATATGTGGTGTGTGTGTGTATAATACATTTTATATGTTCATGCATATCATCTCTCTTTTGTCTATACTTGCTTTGTAGTTCTCACCTTCAATGAAGTTATACTCTGGTCCAGTTCTCCTATCAAAGAGACTAGTTACATGTGTTTTTAGCAAAACTGCAATTTTTGGTTTGAGAACTACATAAAGAAAGCTACCTATCAAAAGTTAAATATGAGGCAGGGGGTGGGGGTGGGTTAGAAGGGGTGAGTGGGGGAAAAAAGGGACATGTGTAATACTTTCAACAATAAATATTTAATTTACAAAAAGAAATCACAATATATAATAAAATTAAAAGTTCACATATTTTTAAAAAGTTAAATCGCTACAGAAGGAAATTATGAGTAAATATGTCTTTCTTAAAACATCAAAATAAAAATAAAAATTATATAAATGCAATGTTTCATGAGAGAAAACAAGTTAGGTTATAGTGAGGAAATTGTCTTCTTTTTAGATATTTTGCATAGTTCTTTCTGTTCAAGAAAAATATTCCCAGAATAATTTTTAAGGTTTGCAATATTTGTTTTATGTACAAACGTATAAATGCTGCCATCACTTTCCACATTTTATCAATTATATATTGTGAATAAATTAAATAAGCCATTTAAAATATGTGTAGCTATTGTGAACTGAAATAATCAGGAAGTGAATTTTATTAGTATTAACTTAGATGTTTATTTTTTGTTCATTTTTATGTGCAGAGTTTGTTTTTTTAATATTTTTATATTTATTTTTTAAATATATTTAATTGATTTTTTTACAGAAAGGAAGGGAGAGAGATAGAGAGTTAGAAACATCGATGAGATAGAAACAGATCAGCTGCCTCCTGCAAACCCCCTACTAGGGATGTGCCCAGAACCAAGGTATGTGACCCCTGACTAAAATCGAACCTGGGACCTTTCAATCCGCAGGCTGATGCTCTATCCACTGAGCCAAACCGGTTTCAGCCAGAGTTTAAGTTTTAATATTTGATTTTGAATGTATCAGGACTATTAAAAGTACGCTTTTACCTAAGTGACATTTTAATGTGTTTAGCAAAAAATGATAATCTGAATTATTTTTAATTCATTTAATTTTATGATTACTTATATTGTTAACTTGACATCTCTCATGCATTTTTTTTTAATTCAGCTTGCGTTATTTTAGGTATATTTTATTCTTTTTTAAAATTTATTTTATTGATTTTTCATAGAGAGGAAGAGAGAGAGAGTTAGAAACTTTGATCAGCTGCCTCCTGCACTCCCCCTACTGGAAATGGGCCCGCAACCAAGGTATGTGTTCCTGACTGGAATCGAACCCGGATCCTTCACTCTGCAGGCTGATGTTCCATCCATTGAGCCAAACCAGTTTTGGCTCAAATATATTTTATTCTAATGCACAGATAATTTTTTGTTAATGTTTATTAAATCCAGTATTTCACTTGCTTTTCTGTATTCTCAAACTTAGAAATATTAAAGGAAGATAAACTTATAGGTATTTTTTTTCAAATTCATGACATTTATATATCCATTTGTGCAAGGCATTTTTTTTTTATTTGCTTTGGTTTCTCTGATAGACTTTTAGGTGTAGAATTCTTATTACATCAATGAAAACTGCCTCAACTTTGAATGGTATCTCTTTTTATTATGGGTTTCTTTACATATCAAAAGTATATTCTTTCACACACTGACTCGAGATGATCAACATGTAGTTTATTTTGCTTTTATTGTTAGACATTTAAATAACCCTTGCTCATGAATTTCAGTTTGGTCTTATAATTTGCTTTTTGCACTTAACATAAAGCATTGAATATGAATGCTAG
Organism: Lasiurus borealis; assembly: GCA_004026805.1. Classification (NCBI taxonomy): domain Eukaryota; kingdom Metazoa; phylum Chordata; class Mammalia; order Chiroptera; family Vespertilionidae; genus Lasiurus; species Lasiurus borealis. The sequence continues at coordinate 193,817 of PVJN01000349.1, read as the reverse complement.
TATATCTGAGTTTCAGGAAATAGAAATGGTCTTATTTATTAATATAAATTATTATATTTATATTTATTAATATAAATATATATGTGTATATGTTATAAATGAAAGTATAGGTGTGTGCATGTATGTGTGCATGTGCATCTGTGTGTATAGATATGAAATAAAAAGACTTCTAGGTGCTCTGCCCTAGTAAATTCAACCACAACAGCATTTACACTGTTTGACACACTTGTACATGCTGACAATGTATTTGTATGATAAGCAATATTATTTCTTTTTTCTCTAATCTCCTCTCCCAGTTCTCAAACAATGCTATGTGTGTTTATAGTTGCATGACAATATGCATACATTTAATACTGCTGCATTTGTGCATGTTATTTGAATTACTTTAAGTGCAAAATAAAACTGATAGATACAATATTTTAATATATAATCAGTAAGATTAAAAGAAATACATTTTACTAGTAGAACATATGTGCATATACTCAAGAGGACTAACAAGTCTAATATTCGGGTGTTTTGAGGAAAAATACATTTGCTTTAAATATGTTAAATAGACATTGTTCTTGAGTCTGCAGTATTTGAAGAGTTTTGTTTGTGTATGTTGTATTTTTTGTTTTGTTTTAGACATTCTTGTTTGAAGTCACTGAAAAATGATAATCATAAGAGCTACTATTTATGTGTCAGGGAATGTGCTATGTACTTTTAATGCATTATTTCATTTAATCTCTAACCACAAAGCTGTGAATTAGATATTATTATCCTTACCTTACAAGATAGTTAAGAATTCACTGAATGTGACACAGTCACTAAGCAACAAGATGCAAATGTCAAACCAAAGTTTATGCTCTAAGCATTATATTATTCAGCATACGTTAAAAATAACTGAAGTTTACCCTCCAGGATTTCTAATAAGAATGTTGTTTGTTCTGATTGGGAAAAATAAAATATAGAATAGAATAAGACTATCATTCTATATTAAATGAGACACCAATAGATATTGTTTTATTCCCTTCCTGAGAATGTCTGCTGAGATCCAGAAAATCAGAATTTCCAATTTGATTCCAAGAGTCTAATAAGGCATACATTTTTGGATTCAAAGTCATAGTAATATAAATTTCATTATATATATATATATATATATATATATATATATATATATATATATACACACATATACATACATACAAAAAAAAAAATTGTGCACTGGGGAAGGGAGTCCTTCAGCCCAGTCTGCCCCCTCTCACAGTCTGGGAGCCCTCAGGGGATGTCCTAGTCCATGGGGAGTGAGCCTAAGTTGCAGTCTGGTCTCCTTCTGAG
>PVJN01000349.1:177500-187500 GCA_004026805.1 Lasiurus borealis | reverse complement strand
GCCTCCCAGATTGTGAGAGGTATGTCTGACTGCCATTTTAGGCCTGATTCCTAATATCAGGCCTAAAATGACAGTCAGACATCCTGCAAGGGGTTCCCAATTGGAGAGGGTGCAGGCTGAGTTGAGGGAATCCCCCTTCTATGCCCTATAATAAAAGCCTTATATTATAAATGTTTGGTTGTCCATTCAATTAATCAAAGTGTAATATGCTAATGATATGCTGAGACTGCTTAACTACTCACTATGATGTGCACTAACCACCAAGGGGAAGAGACTCTGACTACTAGGTTAGCTTGCTACTGGGGTCTGGCTGATTGGGAAAGAGCCAGATGGACTGGAGTCCTTCCCTAGCTGGCCAACCTCCCACATTCCTCCCTGGCCCTGATTGTGCATTGTTGGGGTCCTCAGCTTGGCCTATGCCCTATCACAATCTGGGACTCCTTGCTGAAAGTCAGAGAGCTGGTTTCAACCAGATCCTGCAGGCCAGGCCGAGAGACCCCACTGGTGCATGAATTTGTGCACCAGGCTTCTAGTCCTTTCTAATAAAAGAGTAATATGCAAATTGATTGTACCTCCACTACACCTACAAGCCATTTCCACAACCTACACCCGCCAGCCAATCAGAGCAAGTATACAAATTAACTCAACCAAGATGGCTATGGCCACAGAGAGAGCAGAAGGGAGGCTTAGGTTGCCCCTGACAAAGGAGAACTTCCCAAAAGAAGTTCTACCATCCATATGGAAGGTTGTTAGAGTTTCCAAACACCCTGGCCAGCAGGCCTCCACTTAAGGCAACAAAGTTTCAATGGCTGTGAGAGCAGAAGGCTTGGCTCAGCTACAGGCTACAAAGTTTCAATTGTAGAAGATAAATAAATCCCAGATACCAGGGCCTCTGCTTGGGTCTCTGGAGGGCATGGCAAGCCTGCAAAACAACCCTGGCCAACCCACACCCCAAGGGAACACTCACCCTGATCCAGGACACCTTTCAGGGCAAACCAGCTGGCCCCAACCTGTGCACCAGGCCTCTATCCTATCTAATAAAAGAGTAATATGCCGATTGATCATCACTCCAACACACAAGATGACTGCCCCCATGTGGTCAAAAGATCCTGCCCCCATGTGGACACAAGATGGCCACCACAAGATGGCCAGCAGGGGAGGGCAATTGCCAGGGACCAGGCCTGCAAGGGAGGGCAGTTGCAGGTAATCAAACCTGCAGGGGAGGGTAGATAGGGGTGAACAGGTTGGCAGAAGAAGGAAGATGGGGGTTAATGGGCCTGAAAGGAAGGGCAGTTGTAGGGGGAGACCCAGGCCTGCAGGGGAGGGCAGTTAGAGATGACCAGGCCTGCAGAGAAGGGCAGTTAGGGGCAAACAGGCTGGCAGGGAAGTAGTTAGGCATCAATTAGGCTGACAGGGGAGTGGTTAGGGAGTGATCAGGCTGGAAGGAAGAAGCAGTTAGAAGCAATCAGGAAGACAGGCATTTGAGCAGTTGGGAGCCAGCAGTCCTGAACTGTGAGAGGGATATCAGACTTCCCGTTTAGGCCCAATCCTACATGGATCTGCTTCTACATGGATCATGCCTGAAGGGGTCCCAGATTGGAGAGGGTACAGGCTGGGCTGAAGGACACCTTCCCCCCCCCTCCACCCCCATGCATGAATTGTGTGCACCAAGCCTCTAGTATAATACAATATTCAAGGCTTTAATTATTATGTTATGCAAACTTAATAATTATTTACTCCACATAGATGTAAGTTATGTATGGAAATATAATTCAGTTAAGTCAGTCAACCCTACTGGATAACCTACCATCAGGATCTTTCCATGAGAGAAGATAAATTAGAGTGGTGGGAACCAGGAAAAAAGAATAGCGGAATATAGAGATACGACAGTATGTTTGTGTTTGAAGTCTTCCAAAGAAAATAAGGATGGTAATTCAAGGCAAGCAAAAACATTTTGGGGACATTTGATGAGTTAAAATTAGGCTGTGTTTTGTCAATGCCACTAGTTTGCTCTCATAAGACATCAAGCTGGAATCTGAGATCAGAAAAGAGGTCGTGCATCCAAAAGGCCCATCTTACTCTGGCTTCCCTTTCTGCTTCCAACTTCTTCTCTTATATACTTCTCGATATTTCTGTCAAAATGTTTCCCTCCCTCCCTCGCTTCTTTCCTTTCTTTTCTTTATCAGCTCAAACTCCAGGGTATTCCCTTGCCACAAAGTACAGTCTTAGCTGGCAGCTTCTTACTGGACCAAAGCTATGTGGCCTATCATAGTCCATGGCCAGAACGCAAATGGAATACACTGGTAGCACTGGCTAAATTTCACCATTGTTTGGTCTATTGTATTAACATACCTTAAGTTTAGCATCTTATTCTCACTTTTCTCATATTGTCACCTTTGTCATTTATCTCTGTCTTTTTTCTATTCTCTAAAGGTCATTTACAAGTCAGTAAATCAATATCTATGTGCAATGTTTTTTAATTTAGAAACTTCTGGAAATGTCATTAATTTTTTTCCCCAAAAAAGTTCTACCATCCATATGGAAGGTTGTTAGAGAATATTAATTTGGGTTCGGCTGTCAGTGGGGACTATCTACCACTTCTTTGACTGTAAAATATCAAATTTTGGAAAAGTAATTTATGTTTTATCCTGACATAGTTATATTTATCTCTAAATAACTTTTTCTCCTTATTACCAGTAAATATATTACTTTAGAAAAACAATAGTCAAGACTACAGTGAATTACACCATTGAGCTGGACAATAATCTTTTCTAAGGTTCTGACACAATATAAATTTCTTTTCACTATGACCATGATGATGAAATTGATAGGAATGAAATAAAATGCCATGAGATATGTTTTCCTTCTTATAACTGGAAATAATCATTCTGCCAATTTATTTAAATGAGAACACACTTTTAATACATCAAAACAATTTTAAAGTTTACATACAACATAAATGTCAACTTTGAGAAAATTAAGAAAGATTTTTAGAACTTATTTTCACTTTCCCACTCATTTCCATTAGTCATTTCTTTCTGAAATAGAAAAAAAAATGTGTACCTAAGTCCTTTTTGATGATCTCTAATGCTGTTTATCCTCTGACTCCCAGTAGTTAAACTCTTTTCCAAAACAAATATACAATTTACAGATTTAAATACTATTAAATAGTTAAAAAGAAAATGAAGACTTACAATAAATTGAAGGCCAAACCTTATCTGGATTTCTAAAGAGTAAGCATGGCTACTTCCAGTAACTGCAAATAACTTGAATAAAAATCAAAGAAAAATTATTCCAATTGTTTGGATAATAGCAAACCTTTTGGCTCTTTTCAACCACTCAGAAAGAGGTTCAAATTAGAGTCTGACTATGATACTTGAAGTATTTGTTGATGGAAAAAAATACAATAACTAATATACAAAAGAGATCGAGCCCTGATCAGTGTGGCTCAGTTGATTGGAACATCATCCCATACACCAAAGGATAATGGATCCGATTCCTGGACAAGGAACATCCCTGGGTTTCAAGTTCAGTCCTAGGTGGAGCATGTGCAAGAGGCATTCGATTGATTTTTCTCTCACACATCAATTTCTCTCCCCCTCTCTCTCTAAAATCAATAAGACACATCCTTGCTTGAGGATTAAAATAATAGGAGGTTGAAATGCTATCATACTCTCTGCAGAAACTCTAAATTAGTCTCTAATCATTTAAATAAATTTATTTTTTTAATTTTTTTGTTTAAAGTATTACATATATTAGTGTATATGTCTTTTTTCCCCATTGACCTTCCTCCAGCCTCTCCTATCCCCTGTTTCATGCCCTCATCCCACACCTCCCACCCCCAGTGTCTTGTGTCCATTGGTGTGCTCATATGAATGCATACAAGTCTTTTGGTTGATATATTTCCCTCCCTCCCCAACACTACCCAGTCTTCCCACTGTTATTTGGCAATCTGTTCAGTGCTTTACTGTCTCTGTATCTATCTTTTTATTCATCAGGTTATAATGTTCTTTATTCTCCATAAATGAGTGAGATCATGTGGTATTTTTCTTCCAATTACTGTTTTATTTCACTTAACATAATGCTCTCCAGGTCCATCCATGCTGCTGCAAATGATAAGAATTCCTCCTTTTTTATAGCAGCATCGTATTCCATTGTGTAGATGTAGCATAGTTTTGTAATCCATTCATCTGCTGTTGGGCATTTAAGCTGTTTCTAAATCTTAGCAATGGTGAATTGTACTGCTATGAACATAAATTTCATGCAATTATTTACAATCCTGACAAAAAATGAGTCACTTACCATAGTGACTGCATCAACGAGTATCACCTGTCTTGCCTCACCAACCCAAAATACTTTTCCTTAAAAAAAAGAAAATTTGCCTAATTAGGTATGGCAAGAAAAAAATTCACCAAACTGTGATAGAATGTAGCCTAGAGTCTTATTCCATTTCCAGGAAAAGTGTATATTATTCCAATGGTGGAAAAATTATTTTTGTTCTGTTGATCAAATAGATTATTTGAACATTAGTAGTTGTGTAAATTATTTGGTTGAAGAAAGAGGCTGAAGAAAGTTTTAGAGACAGAATCAGGAAAACAGAAGGTGAATATGCTTTCTCTTTCCATCTTGCTACAGAAAAAGTGTTCTAATTCCTTACTAATCCCATGATATGAAACCACATAGAATTTTTACTCTAGATGTTTCATAAAGATGGATTTGTCTAAGTAATTTCTCTGTTCAGTAGTGTCCTCTATTCAAATCTATAGCTTTAATTTACACAATATTAATCCCAAACTACATAGTTTACTATAAAGGTACACTATCTACAAAGAGCAATTTGTAGCACAATCAAATTAAATTTGCTTGTTACCAGTTTTGTTCCTTTCAGTTGAGAGCTGACATGGCCAAAGGAGTACGCTAGTTTGTAAATTATATTGGAAACTGGCAAAATGAGATAAGAATGATCTCAACCTCAAAACGATGTCTGCACTTCAGGGAAACCATCTGACTGAAGCCATAGCAAATAGGTGAATTTATATCTGTCATTTAGTATCTTGAGAAATTAGAGACTCACAATCTTGGTATTTCTGATTGTTTCTGTATTTTTATAAAAGTACAGGCACAGGAATGAAATTACAGTCAGAGCTGGAGGATACTAAGTTTACTAGATGCAATTAAAAATACATAATTACCACTGAAGTCACTTAGCAAAAGAACGTAGACCAGCTCTGCTTTGGGAGTCTGCACTTGATTTCCTATGAAAATTAATCGGCTATCAAACAATCTTCAGCCACTGAGGATGATTATGAAAAGGGAAGAAAATGCCCTTTGTGTAGGTGAAATGTGTCGTGGACTGTCATCGTAATATACCTCAGTGAAATGAAGGTTAATTCTGATGTACAACCTGCATGACAGTCATTATCAGTGAATCATGAAAATAAATTAAGGTACTGAAATAGATACGTTCTTCTCTCATACACAGTGGGTATCCTGTGAGGAATGGACAGATGAACTTTACAGATTATTATTGGAAAATAGTGTGGAATTCAATTAATACACCTAAAGACACCTTTATAGAGGGCAGCCATAATTTAAATGACAGCAGGAAGTAATTTTACTGGATATAAGTCAAATTTTCAGAATTTCATGTTCTACATTATTAATTTTAAAAAATCCTTAAAAAAATTGGTTCCTTTTACTTCAAGAGTGGACCCTTTGTTCAAAGTTTCCTTAAATTGAAATAATTTTAAATAACTATTTTGGCCTTTTCTCTGTAAAATTAAGCCTCATTCTTATTGAGAATTGGAATAAATCAGTTAATAGGTTCCTTAAATACTCCCTGTGTTTTTCAGTATTTAATGACTCCAGATTTCTTACAGATAACGAAATCAGTTCTCTAAATCTGTTCTCAAAAGCAAATAGATGATAATTTTTTTTTATGTGGAAATTCTGGGAAGAAAATAAATTGAGGCACTAAAGAATAGGGTAAATGGCAACCTTCAACAATAAAGGTTAGATTTAATCCAAGCAGGCATCTGACAAGCTGCTGTACACGTTGAATCCATATCAGTGTGACCCTACCACAGACCTCCTTTATCCATTAATCTACACTTCTTTTAGCAGAGAGTGGAATTAGCTCACTGACAGGGCATTGCCTGCTGATTAGCGTACATCATTCTATAAAGCAGAAATAAAAGGATCACCTTCCTTCATTTAACTTCTCTGTACAAAATGGAGCTAAATTTCCATCTTTCCAAAAGCAACAAGTTCATATTTAGGCTTTTAAGCTACATTGAAGCTCTGGCTTCATTGTTGACATTTTATTCAAAGAATTTAATCCAAACCTTATACAGAGAAAAAGAAAACACCACTGTGTGTGTGTGTGTGTGTGTAAATCTGGTTAAGTGTAAATTAGTAAGCACATTTAAGTGGCTCATAAAATAAAATAAAATAAAATAAAATAAAATCTGTTTTTACTAATTAACTGGTGGCATTTTCTTGTCCCCCAAAACCAAAGCAAAAAATGTTTACTGTGGTATAGTTATGGGCAATGGATTAAAATTGTCTGTTATTTTAAAAAGGAAGATAGATAAAGAGTTAAAAATTGGGGGTGGACACATTTCTGAAATAACATTCATAAAGATTGTTTTTAAATGTATTTATTATAAGAACTATGCTGAAGGTAATGATCAATGCTGAATTTTTTTCAGATAATGGAAAAATAATTAGCCTACAAAATATTTTAAAATTTTAAGTAAAAGTAAAATTACTTAGGTCAATTTGGTGAAAAGATGCAGAACACTTTAGATACAATAATATCTATGACATTGAACAATTATGTATTTTAAATATTCTCTTGAGAGATTATTCATTTTTGGACAAAGTAAGTTCAACTACTATCATTAAATGCATTTAAATGTTAAACCTAATAAAATGCATATTATATTATGCCACTTTCATCGCTAATCACACAACTCCCTATAATATTTTATGCACTTAGCTACCATAGAGATGACCTCAAAAGTCACTAGTTAGGCGATAAATTTTATATATCATTCTTTTATGCTAAAATATTTCAAACTGTGACTTCTTATTTAGACGAAATGGCTATTTTCGTGTTTCTATTCATCAACATTTGTTTAGAAAGTGAATTTGGAGTTGGTAGGTCTGAGAGGAGGAAAAGATAATCATTCAGACATTTCTAAAAGGCAGTGAATTTCGGAAGGCTGGATGATTTTGGACTTTGTCATCCTACCTAACAGCATTATGTAATTATTTTGTACACTATTATTTGCACAAGCTCCACTTCCTCAGGAAAAACAAAACAAAACAAAACAAAACAAAACAAAACAAAAAAAACACACACCAATATTTCTGATAGTCTAGTTTCATTGAGCACTGATTTGACAGTGATACCTCCCACAGATAGTATTCTCAGCAATGAGGTACAATTGTGGCACCTTTTCTCTGCGCAAAAGCATGCAAAACAGTTGAGAGAATGTCCTGTTCAAAAGTGGGAACAGGTCAATTCTCTTAAAATCTTACCATCTCTATTAACGGACCCTTTATAACGCCACATATGCTTCAGTTTGATGTTGTCAACCACATGAGACGCCAGCAACATCGGAAGAAAATAATAGCACTGAGGAGCAAGCATCTTGCCCCTGGACTCTCCTGCTCAAACACAAGAGCAAAATTAACGCACTGGAGCCCTCTTCTGACTGCATGCGCCCGCACAGCTCACAACGGACGCTGCCTTAACAAGTTAGGTGGCCAGGAGCTCCCACAGACACGTCAGGTTTTTATATCCTATTTCTTTTCCCTAATGACCTGCCTTAATATGTACTCCACTTTGGTCCTCTCCTGTCTCCTTCCCCTCTTTCAGAAAAGAAGCAGAATGCAATTATTTGGATTTGGGTTTCATTTGTGACAGACTCTAAAAGAGAGCTGTCTGAGTCTACACAGGCAAAGAGATCCGGTGAAAGGAGGCAATTACCCAGAATTTCAGGCCCCAAATTTCACAAAGAGAACAAAATTCACATCTGCCATGGGGAGTCAACCTGATTGACCCAGACTGAAAGATTTCTGAAATTAATTGCTTTATTGAAGAAGGAAAAATATTGAGGGGGGAAAACACACACACACACACACACACACACACACACACACACACACACACACACACGTCTTATTTTAGAGAAATCTTCCTACTTTCCATGAGGTCTGGTTTCAGATGTGTTTAAAGCTGTTAAGACACATAAGCAGCAAAGAGCACCAGAAGTGACTGGGGGAGGCACTGTCCCGTGAACCAAACTTAAAAGCACAGCTACTGCTCCGTCTCCAATTCACAGAGCCACAATGGTAACTAGTTAACCTTTAAAAAGAAGCAAGTTTCGTTTTTGCTAACATTCAGAGTAGATCCATATTGGCATAAATCCATACCGCAACACTGTTTACTTGAACCCTTCGCCTCCTGATATACCTATAAGAAGGAGAGCGGCGACAAATACACACAAATGTGCCCTTTAGGATATTGTGACCCTGGCAATATATGCCTCTTTATGATTTCAAATATTTGATCGATTGCTCTGCACACACAGCATCTGTAAAATGTTTTTTGGCATATTTCTATGAAATGTAAAAAATCTTAACATTGTAAAATGTGCTTGCCATTAGATATTATTGATTTAAAAAAAAAAGTCTGCTTATACTCTGGCCAGTGTTGCTCAGTAGTTAGGGTGTCAGCCTGAGCACCGAAGAGTTGCAGGTTGGATTCTGGTCAAGGACACATACCTGGGTTGCAGGTTCCATCTCTGGCTCGGTTGGGGTGTATGCAGGAGGCAACCAATCGCTGTGTCTCTCTCACGTCGATGTTTCTCTCTCACCCCCTTCCTCCCTCACTTCCACTCTCTCTAAAAATCAATGGGAAAAATATATCTCAGGTGATAATTAACAATACAAAAAAGAAGTCTACTTAAAACATGTCTACTCTCCCACATAATTACATGACTTGTACTTAAAATAGGAGGTATTTAGAAATAATACTAAGATATTATATTAGTTGTTACATAATATTTATCTACATTATATCTAACCAGAAAAAAAAAACAAATAAGTATGTAACAAGAAAAAATCATATAAATATTAGTAGTCTATAAAATAAAGGTATGTCTAAAAACCAGTTTAAAATGGCCAGGTTTGAAACATTCACCAGACACTGATGGGACTTTTGCAACTTTAGGCTCTTAGAGTTCCTTCTTTCCTTTCTGCCTCATTTATTTTATTTTCTTGATATTTTACGAAGTTGTTTTTAGTGCTGTAGGGGAAAAAGTACAATTCTTAATAGGAAGACTTTAGAGAGTATGTTTTTTTCATTAGCTTTTTCAAAGTAGTTTTTGTTAATATGGATATATTAACAAAAAGTATTTTTATAGTTCATATGGAAAATAATATAATAATTAATAAATAACAATACAAAAATAAACTTTTACATACTCACCACTGTAAACCTACTTTTTGCACCACCCTTTATAAATGCATATATATATAAATACATCTTAAAATAATGCCTTAAAGGGCTAGGTTTCATGTTAGTTTATTTTGTCAGAATGTTTTAATGATTCCTGTCTTTTTTGGTTTGCCTCAGAAGTACTAAAGAATGCCCAGAAAGAAAGGTTCCCTAGCATTTGTGGCTGCAAATTATTTTTATATCATTTTCATGAAAGTTTTATGTCCTGTTGAATAGATGTACTAAGAGGCAAGAATATGATACTACATCATTAAGAAAATAAAAAAAAAGTGAACTGTTATGTTTGAGGAAATAAAAATACTGAAAGTTAATTAACAAACTGAGTGGAAAAAATAACATCCTCTAAAATTTTATAGAATGTAAATTTATAACCATCTGGCCATAAATTGCTGATGTTCATGAGTAGCAAGTGAAGTTTGTATGCACAGTCTGGCTTTCGTGTCTTTTGGAGGGGTAAACCTGGTGTGACTT